>JAMOIN010001393.1:0-91026 GCA_024666655.1 Dascyllus trimaculatus
ACATCACATGACTTCTTAAGGAGCTGTCAGGAAGTTGAAAACCAACTCTTCTCTGTTTTTACAGCTTCTGCCTCCAAAAACTTGTGAGTTTTTTTTAAAAGATAAGATGAACTTTAAACGTGTGTTTTTCATTTAATGTATTAACATTCTGTGATCACATCTCTGTATAACGCTTCTATCATTAGTGGCCATCCTCATAGGAGAAATTACAGCCTGTCCTCCATAATCCAGCTCCTGTGTCTTCAGTGTACACCAGTGTGTGTGGTCACTCACAGACTCCCGGCTCGGGGCAGGTGAGGCAGCTGTCTTCAGGGACCAGGTGAGCGTTGTAGCGTTCACTGGGCAGAACCTGCAGCATGTCAGCCACCTTCTGACCGCTGCCCTCTTTGGTCCGCCGGTACACTCCAAACCCAATATCTGCTCCATCACTGGCAAACTGCCACCTGGGAAGGAATGAGGCCAGAAGGTTGGGTTTTTATTTCCTGTATGTGGCAGATCTTTAAAGTCTGAGCATACTTAAAAGTAAATCTGTTTACCAGACTGATGTCAGCATGTGAGGGATCAGGTCACTTACAGTTCTTGGTCATCATGGTGCATTCAAAACCTCAAACTTTATGGGGTGTTCACAATGTTTCTGCCACCCTGCTGTTGTAACTTTATCTGCTCCTGGATCATCGTTTTAGCTGCTAGCTGTTGCAAAGATCTCTCAACAACAGTCTAAATTATTTCCCAGAAGAACTTAGTAGTGTCTGTGCTATTTTACTGTTTTTCTTTATTTACAGGACTGGAAAACAGGTGTAAAAATGACTGGGTGCTAGTCCCGTCACAATATCAGATTTTCACTACATGACTAAAGTGGGCAAAATAATTACAGTCAAAATGAGAGTCAAGAGGTGGAGAGTCTAAAGAAAACTGTAATGTAAGTGTGTATTCATAAGCTGACATTAATATTTCATTCTCTAAATGTCACAGTGATGGTCTATAAATGTAGATTGCAACAGTTGTGGAGGAAAACAAGTTTTTATTGTTTGTGTCGTTTTTATCACCCTTTATTCTCTATTTCTTGTGAACCTAAATGTGAAATTGTTCTACTGTTTCAGTCACCTTTCATAGGAAGTGCTGTACAAATATACACAAAAGCAAATATACTCTCATTATGTTGCTTTATTTATTGTTTATTTTCTTTGTCTTTTTGATCCCATGGTTGTTTGTTTATTTATGTATTTGTGTCGATGCATGACTTAAATGAATACTGATGTATGTAAAGTATACATTGTTGGGGTCAGAAAGGTCACAGAGATGTGGCTTCATTAGGGATGATGCCAGTTTCCAACACTGTATTTATGAATTTCATGTTTTATAGCTGCATTTGTGAGACCACTGATGAAACCCTGTTATTGAGTCTGTGTTTTAGGCCTCAAACCAATCATAAACTCTGACTATGATCCCTCCCTCCTCTTCCCCACTCCCAACCCAACCGGTCGAGGCAGATGTCCTCCCTCCCTGAGCCTGGTTCTGTCGGAGGTTTTTTCCCCCTTCCCTACCATGGGGGGTTTTTGGTTCCTTCCCACCGTTGCTGACTGCTTGCTCATAGGGAATCCAAAAGCAACTTTGGATTGTTGGGTTTTCTGTTTCCTGTTTTTCTGTTTCCTGTTCTTTCTTACAATGTTTAGCGCTATGTGACGACTTGTGGGTAAATATGCGCTATATAAATAAAATTGAATTGAATTGAATTGAATTGAACTACGCGGTACCTCAGCAGGCTGCTGGCTGCAGTGACGTCGTACTCGAGCTGGAAGACGGAGCCGCGGCTGATGGTCACACTGCTGTCGTACTGAACCTTCACCGAGTCCTGCACGTAGTAGGACCGGGGAACCGTGCCTCCGTACTTTATCTGCAACCGCCACACGCCCAGACATCTGTCATTTCAGTCCCCACATTACAGGAGAGCAGCACAGCGCTTGTTTAGCCTGTTCTCACCATGGTTCTACAGCGAGGGTCTCCATCAGGGTCGGTCAGGGTTCCTCCGTACACCACAGGCAGCTGCTCCGGGTCGATGTGTTTACGCAGAAACTCCTGCCAGTTACCTGCAAAAACAGGAAGGTCCCTCAGAACTTAATGGAAATTTACTCAGACGCTAACTCAAGTATTTTCCTTTTTGTGACACTTCATTATTTTACTGCAGTAAGTTGACAGCTTTAGTGATATTCTCATGTGCAAGACAAAGTGCAAAAACATGCTTAGTCATCCTAACCTTAACAGTTGTTTAAAGGTGAGTGAGGATGGGCAGTTTTTCCATTCAGTAATTTTAATTACTGTTAATTTATTGGTAATAAGTCTACGATTTACACTGTTGGTTGCTCACAAAAAGTATGAAGATGTCACTTTGGGTTTTTGGTAAATGTGTGTGTGTGTGTGTGTGTGTGTGTGTGTGTGTGTGTGTGTGTGTGTGTGTGTGTGTGTGTGTGTGTGTGTTTTTACCAGCATCTAAATTTGTACAACATAAAAAACAGTGAATTAATGTAAAGACAACAATCAGATGAATTTATAACAATCATTAGTTGCAATCCTAAATAAAATATGTAAAAAACTGGCTCCACCTCAACCAACTACATTAGTTAAACTCTGCTTTTAAACATAAATAATACATTTAATTGTAATAAAACCAATGTTAATGTTATTTGTGTTACTACTGGACAACAGTCACAACAATCGTTTACCTTCATTCACTTCTTTTAACACTTTAAGTGCATTTTCCTGATTTTACATGACGGGCTTTTCCCTTTCAGAGAACTTCTAATGAGTATTTTTCGAGTGGTTTGTGGTGTGATTACATTGTTGTAATTAGTAATATAATCAACTGAATTCCAAAGAATTATGTAATTCAGTGTGAATATGTTTTTTTTAAGTGTTATTAAATGAAGCAGGTGATTCTGGTGAAATATCCTGATTTTAAGTTTAGATTTGTTTCATTTTACAAATACAGCTTGACATGGACGATTCATTCAAGGATAAAATCCAACAGTTCTTTCTGTTTTTACAGCTCCTGGCTCTGATAAATGAATTTTCTTAAAAGATAACATGTCTTTCAAGCCACTAGCAGATTTTAGTGTTGAGAGAACACAGGCTGTTAGCATGCTGATGTTAGCATTTAGCTTAAGTAAAGCCTGAAAGAACACTGCGGGATAAGAGAAAAGTGCTCTTACTTCCTAAAACGATGATCTTGCGTCGTGTTTCCTCACACAGAAAGTGTTTGATCAGGTTGTAGGCCATAGGAAACATTTTGGGAGCTGCAGCAAGGACACAAAATCATCAACACAAAATCATCAATACAAAATCATCAATACAAAATCATCAATGTGGACATCAGACAGACACACAACAGATGTGCTGAGGTACCTTTGATGAGGAACACTCTCTTCATCCCCTCAGGGTAGTTGTCTTCAAACATGGTGAGGATCTACAGGACAGATACAGATGTTTAATGTGCAGTAGCAGACAGATGTGACAGATGTGTGAGAACATGACAAACCTCTCCGTAGGTCTCAATAGCAGGTTTCCAAATGTGCTTCAGTCCGAGTCCTTCACAGTCGTAGATCAGAGTGATGGCTTCAATGTTTTTCCCCAACTGAGAGACAGAAGAAGGAACTTTAGAGGAGACAAGAGAGGAAATAAGAGAGGAGGCAAGAGGAGAGGGGACAAGGAGACAAGAGAAAAGACAAGGGGAGTGGAAAAAAGAAAGGAGAAGACTAGTAGGCATGAAAGGAGACAAGATGAGAGGAGATGAGGAGATAAGAGGGCAGAAAAAAGAAGACAGAGAAGGGAGCATAATAGGAGAAAACCAGGCAGAAGCAGGAATCAGAGTCCGACCTTCTCCGACTGCCTCCTGCACTCCCTCTGCAGCATCTCTGTGTGTCTGATCTTGGTCTTCATGAAGTCCTGTTTGGTCGCCGACTGCAGCAGGCCTTTGGGATCCAGAGGACCAATCACATCGTACCAGATGGGACTTCCCTCCTTGTCATAGCCACACATCCCTCCAGACACGTACTTCTCAATCACCTGAGGGACAAGGAAGAAGGAGAAAATGCTGACATTGACATCATGAGGCAGGAACTGAAGCTGAAGCGTATTGACCGGACAGCAGCTCACCTCTGGAGGCTCCCAGTCAGACATGATGGTGTCCACTCTCATCTGTCTCCTGAACTCCACATGCTGCAGAGATACAGAGGAGGACCGATCTAATGTTTGTTTTTGGTGGGAATAATGGATTATCACATTTCTTTTAACATGACAAGGGGCCCGAAGAGATGCAGGTTTTTCTGTGAGGGGCTAAAGGTCACTGTTGCACTGATGCACTGTTATGAGTTGTATTTGACAAACTTATCCATGCTTTTTATGCAAAATCTGGGAAGTAAATAACTATAGTTGGTAAAGAAATGCAATGTGTAAAATGCTGTGCAGCAGAAGTGTAAAGTATAGAAACCTTACCTTTCTGACCATGGCCTCAGCCTTCTGAACATTGAAGCTACGAGCTGCGAAAATAAAAATATCCAACATTAGACTTCCACCTAGTCAGAAGCTAACCCTGTGAGCTTCATGATCTTTTAAACACTTATCCCTGGTCATCACAAGGACTTTTTATTCAGAACGTCTAGATTTCCCATCATTACATAGAATAATGCTCACAGACTTTATTTTTTATTACAAATGGGACGTGTGTTGTGTAGAGAAATCTCCAGTATGACTGTCATTCTGCTATATAATTAGATTATTACCAGTAAACACATTTATATAGATATTATATATAGAAATATGTTAGCGATCAGTTATTTTTTAATTAGGTTTTTACTGTTGTAGTTGCTCATTTTGAACTATCTTCTATGTAACTGCAACTAATGATTGCTACTGTTAAGGATTATTCTGCTTATTATTTTCTCTATTAATCAAGTGATTGTTCACTTTGCAAAAATACTGAAAATAGTGAAAAATGTTGTTATAAGTCACACAAACAATTTGAAAAAATGGATACTGGCTTTCTAGTAATTGACTAATTAATTAAACATTATAGCAGTACTTGTATAAACTGAAGGGTACACTGTAAAAGAAATGTGAAAAATATCCAAAAATACTTTAAAAAAACGGTGCAATATTGTAATGTTCCAAATTTAAACTTAAACTTATCAGCAAATAAAAAAATATCAGCAAATACTTGTAAAATGATGATTTTTATGATTAAAATTACATTAAAAATGTTTTCAATCGGACATTGTGAAAAATGTAGTTGCTATTTGTAAAAATACAGATTTTTTATGTTGTGGCCCTTTGTCATGGTTAAAATGCAAATTAATGTGTTTTTTTATTTTACAGATTATTATCTGTAATTTAACAAAACAGGGAAAGTCAGTAAAATAACAATAAATTGGGTTTTTTTTTTAAAAAACTTCATTTTTTACAGCGTCGTTTAATTCTGAACAAACATCACATTTTCTGCCTGTTTAAAGAAGCTGGTCCAGGTTAAGAATCAATGCAAACCATCCCAGAGCCGCCATCGATCTGAGCCTCCCTGAACTGTGGACCTTTAAACAAACCAGTCCACTGACACTGTGTAACTAAGACCAGTGTAACTAAGCACATTTAGTTACACTGAAGAACCATTTTTACATACTTTGTTTGAGTATTTCCATGGTATGCTGCTCTCTACTTGTCTTCCACTGTATTTTATAGGCAAATACTGTCCTTTGTATTGCACTATATTTAATTTAAAGCTTTAGCTGCTGGTTATTTTTGCAAATTTATACTATGTTGTTATAGACTAGGCTACAAACAGCATGTAAAGTTATTAAAGTTAGCTTTAGCTGCAATATAAAGTAATGCACACATTAATTAATCAATAGTAATAATAATCCAATGACATAACTTAGATGATTGTGAAATGGGACATTCCGGCCGTGCCCTCAAGTTGCTCTGTAAGGAGATTTATACTTGGTCACATAGAGAAGAAAGTAAAAACGAAGGCAAAGTTCTGAAACCTTTTTGAAACATCTCATTTGTAGTTTCTATATATTTCTATATCTGTGTATTAACATAACATTTAACTTGCTCCTCAACATTGTTATGCTGAACAAATCTTTAACAAACCGGTGCAGCGTAACTAGAGAGTCACTTTTTAGAAGGAACACAAACATTTGCAGTAAGAGGGCCCAGGGTCGAGTCAGGTCAAAGCTGCCTGAGTAAACACTAAATGCTCTGCTGTCAAGGACATGGAGTGAGAGCAGCGAACATTACAGGAAGATAATTACTGATTAACCAACATTATCTGGTCAAACTACTTTCAAACAAGTTTATGTCATAGGGCTGCTGGCATTCCTACACACGCTGCTCGCATCTGTAGGCTTGATACTAGTATTCCTCTGCTAGAGAGGTATTCATATGTTGGCAATAGTATCCCAAGGCTAGAAACTAGCATGGCTAATGATTAGCTTTTTTAGGCTAATTAATAACATTCCTTGGCTAGTTGCTAGCCTTTCTCCTAACAACTAGCATTACTTAGCTGGTCACTAGAAGCTGTAGGCTCAATATTTGCAATCGTAGGTTGGCAACTGACATCCCAGGGCTCAGCCCTACGTTCCCACATTTTTAATATTTTTTTTTTCACTGAAAATTTTGAACATTAGGCCCTATGTCCCCACAGCCTTATGTTCCCACATGTCTCACATTTCTAAGACCCCATTTACATGAAGGGAAAGTCAGATATTTCCACGCGGTTCGTCACTCCACAGCAACCCCATGTTGGAGTAGTGGTGTTGAGCTCGAGAGAGTTTGGAAGCTAGCTCTCTCCTTCAAATCCCCAGCTGTAGGACTGAATGGTGAACCGCTAACTACCAGGGTAGAAATGTGGGAACTGTGGGAACATAGGGCCTAATGTTGAAAATATCTTAGGCCTGTGGAAACATAGGCACGCTCCCACATCCCACGACTAGCAACTAGTTTTCATAGGCTAATGACTAGCATTCCTAGGTTAGGGGCTAGTATTACACGGCTAAAAACTAGCGTCCTGAAGCTAGACACAAACATCCTGAGGCTAACCATTAGCATCTCTAGGCTAGTGCTAAGCACTTCTAGGCTAGCCATTAGCATTCCTATGGAACATTAAAGAACAATTAATTTACACTGTGATTTAATGCAATTATGAGCAGTGCATTTACCTTTCTGGATGCAGTTAGCCTCCGTACATTATAGATGGAGCACAGATAAATGCTCCTTTGGAATACAAATGTTAAAGGTTTGGTTTTGTAGTTTTGATCCAGTCAGTATCTCTGATCGTATGTGGGTGATTCTCTGAATTCGGTGCACTTTGGGTTCTGTGGTTACTGAAAAATTTACCACAAAAAAATGTGTTTCTGAATTATGCATCTAATAGGGGACTGTTTTAACCTCTGAGAAAATACGTTTTCCCACCTTAGGCATGAAATCCCAAACATTATTAGGAATTTCTTTGTCACTTAGGTTGTTTTAAATTCAACCCCGTAACTGGACAATTTCATTCCTTTATGAGTGTAATTTTTAAACATATTCAAACTATTTCTTCCAGTGCCTTGATAATCACTTGTCCCTTGTGTAAAATAACTTATTGTAAGTATGTTTTATTTGATTCTAAATAATAATAATTTAAATGTCAAGTCAGATATGGCATCTTAATGTATAAGTGGCCTTCATAAATCATGAAAATATACTTTAACATAAACATTAGATTAGGCATTCATATATTTTCTACTTGTCCTCTAAACTTTGCATACAGTTCAACAAACATTTATATAATGTTTGTTATTATTATCAAAAAAATGCAAGACAATTTATCAAGTAACAGGGTTGAACACACTGTAACAGATGGATGCTTTGTTGCCTGCTGAATGACTAAGATGAAACCACACAATACATGGAAAGGGGATCATATATACATAGCAATTACACACACACTAGGATGCAAGAACTGACCACCATGGCTGTGTGTGTGTGTGTGTGTGTGTGTGTGTGTGTGTGTGTGTGTGTGTGTGTGTGTGTGTGCGTGCGTGCGTGCCTGTAACAAAAAACAGTGTTTTTTGTTACAGGGTTGAATGTTACAGGGTTGAAGATTTTAGCTAAAAGTAGCCATAAGTCCACATTAGCTAGGGTATGGAGCACTATATGGCATGAGGAAAATGAGAAATTAATTTATTTTTCCAAAACAATTGATTGCTTTTTCACAAACAATAGTAAACATAATTTATGCATGTAACAGTGCTGAAAGGTTGAGCTTGACGATGCCAATCTGACGATAAAAACAATGAAATATAGTTAAGAAAGTATGTTAACACTTATCTCTTTTTGCAGTGTGAGCGGGAAAAGACTTGAGTGATGTCGCTTCCTGTGTGCTGAGGAAGTTGGACTGAACTATTATTTTTAAAAAGGGCGTAATTGGTATCCTGTTACGGGGTTGAACAAAACTGGGGGACATTATTAAATAGTGTTATTTTATAAATAATTCATGTATTTTTTTCATATTTCTTATGTTTAGGTTAAAGTAGACAGAAAAATGACTACATTAGCAGAAAAAACTTGTGGTTACTGGCTATTTTTATTTGTTTTATGTTCAGTGAAAACGTAACCTCTGTCAGTGGGGACATGCTTATTTAGCTGACCTCTACGCCTTAACAACACATAAAATTTTTTAAAACATAATTTTTAAAATTTGTTTGTGTGTTATAATGCAAAGACACATGGATATTTCCATTTCTTGTTTTACAATGCAGTTTATGATTTACTTTATATGAAACTCTTTGAGGTAAACCTGTGGGACACAAAGTGCACCGAATTCAGAAAATCACCCATGTAACATGTTGTATACCTTGATTCAACTACAGAGTTTAACTACAAATACTAACACGCACAAGTGCACATAGGTTTTCTTTTCAAGCATCTTTCACAAAAGTTCTCTTTTATGATGAAGCACATGAGACAGATTTGGGCTTTAATCCAGCAAGCACCTGATCAACCAAAGAGTCACAATGATTGTCTATAATCATGACTTCACTCTGTGCTTTAGTTGCTGCTGAGACTATTCTGAATCAGTGAGACCAGAGCCGGCCCTGCCCAATGTGGACTTAGGCCAGATTTTATATGGTGCCCCCCTCCATCGGCGATTTACATACACCTCCCAATATTGTGGTGCCTCCTGGAGGCCACGGTGCCCTTAGCATTTGCCTATATTGCCTAATGGGCCAGCCGGCTCTGAGTGAGATAGTTCACAGAGAGACACACCTCACTGCCCTAAGTAATGCAAATCATAATCCCAACAACAGTATCAGTCTGGAAGAGCTGAAGTGATTTGGCCTGTCTCTGGCTGTGATTCGTTATTTTCCGTTAAGGCGATGATGATTAGATAAGTCCATCATTTCAGCTGAGTGTGATTCATGGGATTTAGCAGCTGCTTCTAACGATTTAAAATCGTTTTAAATCGCTAGAAAGTTTAAATCATAATAAAAATTGGCTTTAATTCCTAAGACAAGAGAATGTGATTTAGAAGCCATAATTACACCCAACACCCTGAATTTAAGGCCAAAACTCTCCTAATTGGCATTTAAAACACTTTACTGTTGCATAATAAAATGCTGACACTGATTTATAAAGACATGTAACTCCTCTGTGCACCTCCCTGGTGTGAGAACACCAGCATCTACAGTTTGTTTACATATTAGACAAGTTACTCATTCAGCAAAACTAAAGTCTGCATTAAACCAAAACAAACCTCAAAATTATTAGCAACCAATAAGATACAAGTATATTGAATTAGAAGTTGATAGCAGAGACAGTTTTATGATTAATGTATATAAAACCTCTGCATTACATCAACACAAGAAATGTGACACGCAAGAAATATAAAATGTGATGAGTTTCATCATTTATATTTCAGCAGGTTTATCAGGTTTATCATTCTAGTTATTTATTATTATTAATTTATTCATGCTTCTAAATATGATGGTACCGGAGTTCAAGCCAATAATGGAGGTTCAGTGATTACACATAAAGTTATTAATGTTTAAATATAAGAATATAAGCATAATAAGTAAGTATAATATAATAATAACTGTTTTCATGAAGTCCTTTTAGCAGTTTATTGATATCAGCAACTGTAACTCCTCCTGTGGAGATCTGTAACTGATGCAGGTACAGAAACAGATCATGAATGATTATATAGTAAAAGACGTTTATAGTGGGTTATAAACTGTTACATTTGTATGTGAGGAGTGATTAGAGCCACCAGAATGACGTTATTATGCTAAAACAGTTCATATTTTGTGTTTTTTTGTGCAGGATCAATGACACTAAGTGTGATGTAGGAGTGTTTCCGTGCTTTAATGACCTCTGCTGCTCATTTATCTTACTTTTCAGATCAAGAAATTAAACTATAAATCACTTTGTTTCTGTTTTAAGTGTTTGAAAAACTACTTTAGGATTCTTATGTTCCCTTATCTTCTCCCAGGTTTTGTCTTTAATGTGTTATTTTGTCCATTTTCAGTGTCATCAGCATGAGACATGCAAAGATGATAGAAAAGTCCAGCAAAACCATGTTGGAGTTTCTAAAAATCATACAGAGGTTTGTTTTGAGTCAGCGAACTGGATTAATCAGACATGAGTCATCAACATGACGTCCTCTGACAGGCATCGATACCTCCAGCTCTGGTATTTACCCACTGAAACTGGAAAGAGTGTCATGTTGGGAACAGGTTTGTTAGTCGCTGTCAGACTTCAGAGAGAGTGAGCGTAGCCTGAGGCGTGAGCTCCAACAGATAGCTCAGATATTCTGAGAAGTGACAGACTGTTATCTTTGTTTCAGAGGAAAGTTAACTGGTGTGTTCACTTTTCATCAGTTTCTCTCAGTCAGCGGCACTGTTTACATGTATTCACAGCCTGCACTTTAGTAAAATGGACCAGCCTGGTGTCTCAGCATTGTCCCGCCTACAGCACTTTCTGATTGGTTACGTGTCACAAGCAGCAGCAAATCAGCACTGAAGGATAAATGAAAACCAAGGCTTTGAATGTACACGTTGTCTTTTGGAATATGCGTTATTCTAGATTTTGACCTCAAGATTTTCACTTTCACAGCAAATGATATCATTTTCCAGTGTCATGTATTTATCTCCTTGAATTCTAGTGATCTCTACCAGCCCTGTAAAAAGCCTTTTGGTGAACCACAATGAATGATTTTATGACTCATAAAGTAGCTGCTCATGTATGCGGCTGTGGTAAAAGGAAAGTATGTCAAGGGAGAAAACTCAGCATGTTGTCACATTCAGACATCAAGTACTACAAAAAGTCTTTATAATCATGTTAGCTGTTTATGCAGTAAAAGTACCTCAAGCTTCTACGTCCACTGGTCCACTGAAGATATTTTCAGGTGCCCAAAACATAGAAAAGGTGTCATTCCTCAGCTGTTTCTCTAGTTTGTAATTATTCGGCACTTGTCCTATCTCTTCGATCTGATAATGTTTGGCTGTGGACCTGCCAGTTGTTATCTTTCACTCCTCTTTGGCTCAAAGGTGCCACCTTGTACGCTAATGGGTGCATGATAGTTGTTGTCGTCCACACAAAGAAAATGCTAACTAGCTGCAGCCTGTCGAGGTTTCGGTGAGTGTCGATGGCTGCAGGTCTCACCTCGGAGCCAGCGGAGGAGGTAGTGGTCGTGCTGAGCAGGCAGGCTGGGGAGGATGTCCTGGATTCTCTCCCGAAACTGCAGCCAGGGAACCAGAGAGACAAAATGATCAGAAAGATTATGTATTATTAATGGAACAGTTTCACACTGTTGGAAATTGACAGAGAGTTAGACAAGAAGCCAGGAGATGTGTAGCTTTGCTTATTATACAGACAGAGAACTGGTGGAAGCTGCTGGCCTGGTTCTGTCTATTACAAACTGTGTACAAGAAGCACAAAAATAACAACCTCCCAAAAAACAAAAAAACACATACAAGAATATCTAAAACCTCAAAAAAAGAGAACGCTCCTCTATGAACCCAGGAAGTTCCAAAGAGACATCTTCAATGACTACCAGAACTTTGTAATTGACCTAGGACCTCCTCAGTGGCCACTAGAACCTCATGAATTATTAACATTGGACACATAAGGCCATCAGAACTTCATAAGAGACCTCTGGAACCATAAAGGACCTTGATTACCACTTAATCCCCTAAAAACATCTAGAACCTCGTCCGTGGCACTAGAACCCATAACAGACATATAGACCACATTCAGTGACTACTAGAACCTCATATATGACCAAGAACCACCTCAGTGACCACTGAGGTGGTCATTGAGCCTTTGCGTTTGACAACACATTCTAGTGAGTTGTCAAAGGCTTTTGCTTGAACAGTGAACAACTTAGAGGACTTGTAGAACTTCATAACTGACCTGTTGAACCCAGTGAAGGACCTCAGTTATCAATCAACCCTCTAAAGGACATCTACAACCTCTTCAGTGATCACTTAAACTGCACAAAGGACCTCCTGTGGCAACTACAACCTTCTAAAATACTTAATTCCTAACCATGAACACCTTAAACAACCAGTTGAACTTCATTATGAACCTCTACAACCCCATGAAAGATGTCAGTTACCTCTCAAGCCCCTAAAAGACACCTCTTCAGCAACTACTAGAACATCTACAACATGTTCAGTGACTATCAGAACCTTTTACACAGCCCAGAACCACCTCAGTAATCACTAGAAGGCTTTTTCTTGAACAGTAAACACCTTTAAGGACTTGTAGAACTTATAACAGATCATCATGAAGGGACTCAGTTAGACAGTCAGCCCCCTAAAGAACATCTGGAATCTCTCCAATGACTATCAGAACCTCCTTAAGGACCTAGATCCTGTTCAGTGACCACAAGAACATTCCCAAAGACTTTATAAGGCCCGGTGAACACAGTAAGAGACCTGTAGAATTTCATAGTGGACCTCTAGAACTCCTTAAGGATCTCAGTTACAACTAGAACCCCAAAGGACATCTAGAACCCCTTCAGTGACCACTAGAACCACATAATAGAAAACTAGAACTTGTTCAATGACTACCAGAACCTTCTCTAAGACCATCCGAACAGTGTATACTTTAAATAACCCATAAAGCTTCATAATGGACCTCTAGATCTCCATGAAGGACCTTAGTTACCACTCAGACCTGTAAAGGACACTTAGAACCTTGTCAGTGACTAGTATGACAACATTTATCAGTGGCAGAAACTGTATAAACAAAAGAACTGTCACATTTTCAACTCTGATAGTCCTTGAACTACTCAAGCTTGATGTGCAATCACATTTGGATAATTGACCAAATCTAAGCTTAAAATCCTGACTTCAAAATCACTTCATTCTATCTGTGCCACTGAAAACTGTCCAAGAATAAACCTACTTGGAAACACACTCACACAAATTGTTGTACACATTGATTCCACTTTTTTCAATTATTGTAAAATAAATGATAGAAAAAATTAAACATTTGTTTTTTCCTTCCTTCTTTTTTTATTTATTATAACTGTATCAAACTGCACAAAGGAGATTTTTGAATTCTGTCTACTTCTAGCCATGGTTGTTCCGTTTCCAGAGGTGCAGGACTCAGTGAGGAAAAATGTGATGCGACTGTTAAACACATATTTTACAAGCCTGTTGTATAAATATGAATCTGATCAGTAACTGCTAGGTGTGGTTGTTTCTTAGATGTGTTCAAGTAGAATTACAAAGTAGATCAAACTGAAATCTTCCAGTGAAGTAAATTATCTTTAGGTAAACTGATACTTACTGACTAGTAAAAACAATGTTTCTGGCTGAAGTTATCATCTGGACTGGTGTGTGAATGATGGCTCAACAAAAGCAGCCTGCTGTCTCAGATACTACCACCTACAACTATAAACTAAATCCCTTCAGAAAAGCAGCGTACTGGGATGGTATCATTCATTTGTTACCTCAGATAAGATTTCCGCCTGCTTGGGGCTCAGGTCTCCGACTCGTCCGCTCATATCTGAGTTGTGGCGTCTCTCCAACGGAAGCAGTGTCTGTGAATGAACAGCCGAGGAGGGAGCTGGAGGTGAACTAATGAAAACACCACGCCCCCTTTACACACCTCAGTCATGTATCCATGTCTTCAGAGGACATTACATTCATTTTCTCAACACCTAGTCCAACCCGAATTTTGACTACTACTGCCTAAACACATTTAAGATTAGCCTTGACCCTAAATGTAATGATTTGCATCATAAAGACTTGCTTTTGGTCCTCATAAAGTAACTTTGTAAACAGGTTTAGGCGCTCACAACATAGGTAACACCCTCCCACACACACACAAAGAGGGCTGGACTTCCATCTCGTAGCTCCAGGCTCTGGAGATTCTCTGTTGCCTGGTGAAACCTGAGACAAGCAGCAGCAGTATTTCATTACAAGACCTGCATTCAAAGCTTCCCAGGTTATTACACAACGGCCCATTTAAAATGATCACATTACTGAGCTACATGGTAATTAATGAATGTCTTAATCTTTGCTAGCACGTCAAAATGTATGTGTTGATTATGTTTCGTATCATTAGCGCCAGTCTAAAAAATAGATTCAAGTAAACTAATTATTGCAGTGGAGTACTGGTAATGAGCAGCTACTTTCATAATGGACTGATGGTTTTAATCGTCTTCAAAGCTCTGAATGTTCTGCAGGTTTGCAGATATAATGCACTGACTTCCCAGACACTGAATTTTTAGTGTTTTCTTAGTGGTTGGTCAAATAAAACAAGACATTTTGGAAAGACAAGGATTTTTTTGTTACTTTCTAACATTGCATGGACAAAGCAATAACCAATTAATGCAAAAAAATGCTATATTTCCCTGTGAAACGTAGCAGAGCAGAAGCAGGAAGTAGCAGAAAAAGCACAAACATTTCCAATCTGGACTTACCTTTCCCCCACTGG
Organism: Dascyllus trimaculatus; assembly: GCA_024666655.1. Classification (NCBI taxonomy): domain Eukaryota; kingdom Metazoa; phylum Chordata; class Actinopteri; family Pomacentridae; genus Dascyllus; species Dascyllus trimaculatus. The sequence continues at coordinate 14,980 of JAMOIN010001393.1, forward strand.
AAGTACTTTTGTAAAAAGACAGGCAGATTACAGACAACACTTTCTCATAAAAGTCATTTTATTTTTTAAATACAGATGCTATTCAGAAATTGGTTAGGACCCAGGACCCCAGGGTCACCGAAATAAAGCTGGTGTTATGAATAAATAGATGATTTACACGAAACGACGCTTCAAAAACAATCAGAAAGCATTAAAGTGTTTCTCATGTTGACATAAAGATGTCTTCTTTATAATCAGAATAATTTACCTCCAAAAATATCACTGCCCTGATCGTGACAATGGAAAACAGACCTGTTCCTTGATCCAAGGTTCAAAAATGAAAACAGCGTGTTACTTCATCGAGATCAATACTTTTTCTACAAACCGCTGGCTGCAGTTTGGAGCTTATTTGCACAGCAGGCGAAACATGACGACTGTTCCTCCCATGCTGAAAATTAAAAGTCACATATTCTCCCTTCAAACAGGCTTCGTGCTTCACTCTCAGAAAATCCTCAAATACATCAGGGAATCATTAAACCCACAGCGGACACTGATACAGGCTCAGACGGAGAAGAGAATGTCAGTGAACTGTTATTACAGTGGACAGTTTGGTGAAGATGCACTCTGAAAACATGAACGGATCATTGTCAGCTGACAGAAGAGCTGCGACTGTTTGATGTAGGAGACGTCAGCGTTTTTGTTTGGTCTGTGTGGTAAAATGAAGATATTGCTTGAAGAAAAGCCCTGTCTCCTAGGAATTAAGTTGTTTTAAAAGATTTTCTGGCGTATTTGACCTTTTCGGGACAGTTGATAGTGAAATAGTAAGACTGGAAATCTAAGGCATGGCATGCCACCAGGCTGCTCTAGACATCACACATCTATGAACTGCTTCACTCAGCAGGAGGAGGTCAGGGCGGATGGTGGGTGTGAAAAACACCACAGAGAATCCACATTCAGAAGTCGTGGAAAGATGGAGGTTCTGGATGAGTGGAAATAAACATTGATTTTTTCAGCATTAAACCAAAAACTGCTACAAGACTCTAAACATACATTTAAAACTGTTTAATGATGCTGCAGCCTCTACAAGTAGACAATGTATTTCGAGAACCTCTGGCAGAAAAGAAACGAATATTTTACTGATAAAGTCGTAAGTAGACATTTCCTCATTGCAGATGTCTAAATTCTTCTCAGCCTAGTGGGGTCTGACAGGGTCTCAGGTCAGCATACCAACAATGTCCAACATCAAAGGTGATTAGAATGAATCCAATCATGTGGCGCATCATTCAAATCCAGTTAGAACAGATTTTGCAGGAGGTGGAAAAGGAAACTTTACACCGATATAAATCTGTCTTTGCAGCTTATAAACAAATGATTTTAGCCTCTGCTGCTTTACATCTGTTCTTAGAGTTTTGTTGTTATGACACTGTGTGTAAACTGATAGTTTATGATGCTGCTACAAGTTTGTTGTCGTTGTGGATTGTTTTTTACAGATACGTTTCCACAGGTCTGATTCATTTGGGGTCCTAAGTTTGAACACATTAAAACCTCCAGCTCATTTTGTTAGTAGAACACATGTATTTATTTCTTTCACATTTGCTGCTGCATATTAGTTGTGTATAATGAAGCATGACCAACATATCGTGAGCCAATATTATTGTCTAATATCAGCACATTAGTATCAGTATATCTGCTATCCGATAAGGGCCAACAGGAAGACCTTTTTAGGAACAAAATGTAAGGCAGAGAAAACTGCTTGGGGTAATTCAGGCCTTTTCCACAACAGTATGGATATTATTCCTCCAGCTTTGGGCCTCTCATCCACATGCAAACGGTGTTTAAAGTCAGGCAGACTAAGATTTTGCAGATTTATATGTAACCCTGTGTGCATGTAAAATGGAGAATTTGGTAACGGATAATGTCGGGTTATAAATTTCAACCGCCCAGTGTTGCTTGATGTAATGAGCATGTACCTGAAACAACAACAACAACAGTAACAGTATGATCTGCCCTGCTAGTTCATGTACCGTTGATGTAGCCTGGCCCGGAATAATTGTTAAGCATTTGTAGTTGTTGTCACATATACAGAGATATTTTGCTAAACAATGGTTGCATTTTTAAAACAGAAGGGGAAGATATGCGTCTACAGAAGAAGTATCTGTATTAGAAATAGTGTTGCCACATAGTTTGTCCAGCAGGGGTCAGTCTGACGCCATCGTTTAGAATATTACCAGAACTGTCTGCAGCACATGCAGCAGAGTCCAGCTGAGCAGATGGTGGCGCAAATTTAAACAGTGTCTTCACGGTAAGTCGCCATGTAGTTTGTTAAATATGCTGCTGGAAACTTAATAAACAATGACTCAATCACTTTCCTTTTTTTTATATAACTTCATTTTTACAACGTTTATTTATACACAGGCTTTTATTCGTCTTCTAGCCAGTGTCAAAATGGTAAGAACAACTTTTTTAACCAGTTTTGTTAACTGGGGTTTCATTTACTCAAGCATAAACGACGTTGTTGTGTGTCAAATGGTCAGGAATAATGGAAATGCATAGATTTTTGTAACACAGGCTTATTTTCCTGTATACATATTAAAAATATTGGCTGGTATATCAACATCAGAATTTTTTACTCCCTAATATATATCGGCCCCCTCAAACAATTCAGTGTCAGTTGAGCTCTAGTGTGTAAACCTAATTTCTAGGAGACAGGGTTATTAGGATTCATCCTCTAGGGATAATACATTAAATCTGATGTCAACCTGTCCAATATTTGCTGAGTCATGTCCACCATCAACCAGCTAAAAATCCACAGTCAGTTGTGGCAGTCGACCTTTCCGCTGTTTAGCAAACACAACTCATGCTGGGCAGCAAATTCAGCCGGTAGAAAATCCACTCGACAAATTCTGTGACGGAAAGCCCTGCAAGTACATCTTCATACACGACTGAGAACTAAACACGGAGGTCAGCATGTCAGAAAAACTGTTTTACATGATGCTGAAAAGATGTTTCACCTCTGTCAGATTAAATTACTGAGCTGTGAGCACTAAATATCCCATCTCTATGACATGTTAACAGTACTTACAGAACCTGCAGTCTGTGTTTGCTATCAAAGGTAAAATGACTGGCAGAGGAGGTTGAAGCTCTCAGGTGCTGTGCAGCTGCTTTCCTTCTGTCTTCAGATGCATTTTGGGATTTGATATTTTCCACCTTAACAAAACAATTTGCTCATTTCTGGAATTAAATGTGTTTTTTTTTCCTTTCAAATAATGTGCTACACAAACTGCAAAATTAATGTAGCCTACTTCCTATCAAAAATATTATTCTGTAGTTCTTATTTTAAACTTTTATACCAATGATTCCAAAAATAACTCTTCAATATCAAAAAAACAAACAGAAAGCACAAGGTTTAATACAATCTCTATGCATACAGTATATCTTTTATACATTTGGACTGAGAAATTCCTGACTGAAAGGTGAGATGTGACTGCGTTTTGCCCTAAAAATGGAGACCTGACCTCGGGTGATGGGGGCTGCACAAAGCTGCTTCAAACAGTGCTAACCTGGTTGTGTTTAGTCGGAGCAGAGCCTCTCTTCGGTCTTACTTTCTGATTTTAAGCAGTATTTATTAACCTTCCTCTAACCACAGCACTTGTTAAGAGGATATTGGCAGTTCAGATCTGACATTAAATTTGGTGAAAAAGAAGGGTCCCTCAGTCTGTTTTAATGCTTCTAAAGTGCCTTAAAGCTTTTGCAAAGATACAATTAAGAAGTCCAAAACAGTCTAAAGCTTTGACTGTGCAGTAAAACACTTGGGGAGAAGACACTTCTTGCTGTAGTTGACAAATTGGGAAACATTTGCTTTCTAGCCAAGAGCTGGATAAGAAGGCTGATAGCCCCCTCATATCTTTGTAATAAATGCTAAGCTAAAACCCAGGAGTGGTTAGCGTAGGGGAGCATAAAGACAGCTGGCCTGGCTCTGTCCAAGGGTAACAAAATCCAGCTCCTCGAATTAACTCGTAATATCTTCATTCACATGTTTTTCCAGGAGGTTCTGTGTTGGACTGTTTCTGAAAATCCCAACCTGTTCATTTTTAACCCTTTGAGCCAGAAAGCCTTCCAACAGGTTTGAAAGGCATGTCATAGTTTTCTAATTACCAAAATGACACCGTGTATAATAGCCAGAAACCATATGTGAAAGGAGTTGTTTTGGTCAATCTGTGATGTGTCTGAATTGTTCAAATCAAACATAAAATCAAGATATTTCATCAAAATTACTGTGTTCTACAAACCTCATTTAAAAACTGCAACCATGAAGCCATTACTGGCACAGCCTTGACCGACAGTCACATGACAGAAAGCCAGGTATTGTTGGGCTGAACTGCAGGCTGTGTTTACACAGAGCAATAGCAGACAAGGATGGAAACAAATACAAATATAAGTCATAAAAACCTCTATAGTATGTGGAGTCACCATGTTTTGCCAGTATTGGTAACACCTGTGAGTGGTTGAAAAATGTTGTTAATTACAGGTTTTTTTCAATTTTTGTAAAATTTAAAAATCTAAATAATTCAGAAGAGAGAGTCATTTCTTTCTTTTCTCATCATTCATGGCATAACTGTGTCAGACTGCACAAAAGTCATGGCTGTGCTGCTTCCATAGAGGACTCTATATTCTCTATATACCCTGAAAATGTGACAGAAGCATGAAGCTGCTTGTAGCTTGAAGGATCAAAAGGCCGATTTCGTTAGCTTTGAAGAAATCCAGGCTAGCTGTTTCCCCTGTTTCCAGTGTTTATGCTAAGCTAGGCCAACATTCTCCTGGTTTCTTGAGATTCCAAAATGTCAAACTATACCAAAAAAATACTAAACTAAAAAAACTGACTTGTAAAATGTCTCATCAGTTGTGCAAAATCTGATCATTAAAGTGAGACTGAAACACTGAAAGAGAAAAATCACTGGTGTTTGAGTTACAGCTGCCAAACTGTGGTCAGCAGTGAAAGGAAGAGTGTTTAGCAGAAGCATCTTGGCAGAGACCAAAGGTACAGAGAATTAAGTCTCCAGGGAAGAATGAGTGACTTCAATACTGCCTGCCCTGGTTGGTGACTTTAGTGTTGTGTATGACAGCTGCAGCTACCTCCTGTTTTTTAACAAACTTGCTGTTTCACCTGATATGAATCCCCTCTGCTGCATTTCATCTGCTCAGCACAACTGCTTTGTAAAAATAGAGGAATTCAGATGTTGATGAAAACATTTGAGATCAAACACACTATTAAGGCCTGTTTTGGAACCAATACAGAAAAAGAAATGAAAGCTGTTGGGGAGCTGAACCTGTAGGCTCCATGTGCTGTTGTAAATTCATCTACAGGATTGATGCGTCATGCCCCCACCTCTCCACATAGTCCTAATCATTAATCTTGTCTGAATGAGGCTTTAGTTTTGAGTTACGTGTCAGGACAAGATGTTACCTCTGTCGACCAGCCCTCACAAGGGCTCAATATACACCAGTCCCGTTCACTTTTTATCAAAATCCTTTGTGAATGACATAACTAACTGACAAAAGCTCACACTAGGCCTCATGCAGGAACAACAGCACAAACAGATTTGTTTATATGAGTGTATGTATACCAGTCAGGGACTTTAGAATATGAAATTAACATAATTCTGGATTAATTCATTACATTTAAATCCCTGTCTTTTGTCCACAACCCACAATATTCAGTTTACTGTCTTAGAGGAGGAAAGAAATCAGAAAATATTCACATTTAAGAATCTGGAATCAGAGAAATTCAACATTTTTTCCCCTGAAAGATTACCGAAACTGATAAATCGATTACCAAATAGTCTGTGATTGACTTACAACTCACAACTAATGGATTAGTTGTTGCTCTCATTTTTAAACCACTTTATCAATGCTGTTGGCCCGAGAGGCCACTGTGAATGGCAGCCCCACACTGGCTATGTTAAGTGGATCAAGTGTGGAAATGCAACAGTATGCATACCACACTACAACCACTCATACTGCTATATTTTAGTCTGCTGATTTTTGACAGTAGGACTTTTCACTCTTGAGTACAGCATTTTTGGAGTAAAACTCCCCTACAAACAAAACAGAACAGGTTTGACACCCTTAAATTTAGCAATATAAGGGTGTAAATTGCTCTAATGCTTGAACTTTGCATGTGTCCCATTAAGATGAGCAACAAATTTGTGCAGAGTTCAGTGAATCTGATGAGAAAGCAGAGCATGAGGACAGAAAAATGCTCCTGCATGAGGCCCACTGTTATCTCGTGCAGTATCATCCTAAACCACGGTATGAAATGAGAGCCGAGTAACTTCAGAGAAAGTGAGATGAGATTTCTTTTCATCCCTGGGGTGTACATTTTTACAACGGGCCAGCTATGGATGTTAAGCGGCTATAGAGTAGCACCTGATCACCTCTTTGCGCTCCCTTGCTTTAATTTCCTCATTTCATTCAATAAGCCCATGGTAAATTATAATAAATACATCCAAATGAGGCGTTTCGAGCGTCTGTGGGAAACATTCACTGAGGAGCTCCGAGCGGACGGAGGCCGACAGGGAGCCTGGAAGGCAAAGCAGAGGAGATCGGGTTGAACAGTTTGGTTGCATTTGGTCGTGTTGTCGTATTCCTTGTTTAGTGTTTGGCTTCTTGTATTAAAGCAGCTTTGGTGAGCATGAAACACTCAGCGGTTCCTTAACAGAAAACCGAATCAGTTCACATCCCCAGCCTCAGAGCGGGAACATTTGCAACTGGCTGCACGTCCAGCAGCTGCTGCATTAATTAGCACGTCCTGCCACAACCTGCAGCTTTTACTGCTTGTGTTCAGTGTGTTCAGAGTGTGTCATGGTCTTCATTAGATGGCGTGTGTGATGTAGAAGATGAACTCCATGTCCATGGCTGTCTGTGGTACGCTAGCACTACCTCCGTGGATGACGGGGATCAGAGCGCTGTCCATCTCATTCATGTAGCGCTGAGGTAGGAGCCTGCCTCTAGAACCAGCCTGGTACTCCACCTGAGACACAAAACACAGAGATACTCAACACAACTGTAGCAGCTCAACAAAAAACATCTATACACAGACTTTTAGACCTTTTTTGTCACACATTATGATGGTTACATATCGAAAAGTGTACGGATGCTGTATGTTCACGTGGCAGGGCCTTTACTATTTCTAACCATGGTTGTAACGTTTCCAAAAGGTGCAAGACTCTATGTTGCAGAGAAAAATTAGTCCACAGTGAGTACATACACACACATATACATACACACACACACATACATATATATAAGTATAGAGAGAGAGAGAGAGAGAGAGAGAGAGCGCTGGTTGTGTCAAGCTTACTTTATGTAACTTCAGCTCGCTTTGCTGACTAAACATTGGTTACTGCCACTGGACATAACTCCAGATTTATGAGTACAGGTGTAACGGCATTCGCTTCTGGTGGTTACTAATAGTCGAGTCCATCAGAGGGCAAGTAATCTGTAAAAGCAAGAACCTGAGCACGTCTTGTACCTACACTATCATCTACTGTTTGTTTACACGGGAAACAACTTGCTCATTAACCAAAACAAATTATTCCCTCAGAATTATTGGCCACTTCTGAGTGTGTAGTATAGAAAGCAAGGATTGTTCATAGCAGCTTAATTAATTAATAAAACAAGACATATGAGCTACTATATCCTACAAAAAGTATAATTAACGTAATATCTTTTAAGACCTTTTGCTGTGGAACTGAATTAAGTACTTCTTAAGACTTTGCTCTTTACCATGTCAGCCTGTGTGGAGATGCGAAGCGAGATCAAGTTGATGCCGCTGGAGGCGAGAACAGCGAGGTGAGGCGTCAGAGCACTGCAGGTTGCCAGTGCCATCTCCTTCTGAAACACGCTGCAGGACGACAGCACCGACGCTAGGCTGGAATCAGGAGACTTCAGCTGGTAGAACACCTGCACAGACATTCACACATCTGAACTGTCAGGCTGGGAATTCATCCAGTGCATGCAAGCTGTGAGAAAAGCAGTGTAATTTGGATGGAAACTTCACCTCGGTGCATCTGATACAGCGACCGTCAGCCTCGAACTCAGTGTCCTGCTGCATCTTCACGCTGTGGACTCCATCCAAAGGTCTCCCGTCGACGCCACTAGTTTTACTGCAGAAGAACATGCAGTCACAAAATCAAATGACAGATACTGTAAATTTTGAGCTGCTAATGACAACAAATCCCCACCCTGTTTAGATCAGTTTAACAATGGCATGGAGTCTCTCATTTTCCAGCAGTTTAGGGACACTTTCTCATCTCTTAGCAACTGTAGCAGCACAAAATAGACCAGACTTCCTACCTAGTACTGAATTAAACTGTCTGTACCACAGTTCTGACTGTTCAGAATGTGTTAAAGTTGTGTCGATATCTAAGTATGGCTGAGGGATATAAAACCACATCCAGTCCAATTGTTTGCTGAATTTATTTGACATGTCTCCACATCCACAAAGTACAAATTAGCTGGGACGTTTCTGAATGCAAAGTGTTTCACTGCTTCCCAGCACTGGACGCTTGATGAGCATGTTACTAGGCAGATGACTGACAGGTGCTCTCCTTCCTTAAAACAAGAAACTAATACCGATTGCTGTCTGTCTGCTTCCGGCTTTTAAAATGACCAACAGGATCGCTCGCTTTGGAAACTCTCTTATCTGAGGAAAACAGTTCACCTAAACATGTTCTTGAAAACAACAAAAGGTGACAAATAAGCTGCATAGGAGCTGAATCTTTCTTCATTTTAGATTGACAACAGTTAGCTTAACCTCTGAACCTCAAAACCTGCCAGTGGGTTTTGAAAATGTAATCTTCAAAAGAAAGTCTGCAAAATGGCACAATTTATCAGAAGCACAAACTTTAAAAAAAAAGAAAGAATCATCAGAATTTAAACTTGCTGATGGCCCTTGAACACCTCATGTGTGACAAAGTTTTAAAAAGCATCAATCATCATCGAAGCTTCAAATTGTGATATTTCATCAGAATCACCCTTTTACGTCTTATTTTTCTTAAATGGCAAAACAAACCTGTAAAAAACTAAAATTCTTCATTCAACGGCATAACCAAGAAGCCATTAGCCACCCAGATGTGACCAACAATCATGAGACAAAACCAATCAGAGATTTCTTGGCAGAACTGCAGACTGTGTTTCCACAAAGCAGAGACGAGATGAATATGCAAATAAACTAAATATGTAAGTAGCACCATTTTTCCCAGCAGTACTAGTGGGCATGTTGATTTGAGGTCTTTTACATTTTCATCAAATTATCATTTAGATAAATTCATGTTTCGTTAATACCTCCGCCAAGGAGGTTATGTGATGGCCGGTGTTGGTTTGTTTTTTTGTGTGCAGAATAACTCGAAAAGTAATGGATGGATTTGGATTAAATTTTCAGGAAATGTGTGAAATGAGACAAGGAAGAAATAATGAAATTTTGGGATTGATCCGGATCACCGTCTGGATCCAGGAATATGTTTTTTTAGTGTAAGTGTAACCAGTTGGAAAATTAAATGCGGTTTACTCTAAAAGCCACCAGAGGGCACTCTTGTTTTTGGGGTAACCTCCTGTGACCACATGACATTTTGGGTCTCCACGCGTCAGACAGCGACAGTGACAGAGTTCTCTTTCCTTCCTGAGCAACGTACGCACAGTTGGGCCGGCATTCTTATCTCCGGTTGTCCAAGAAGCTTGGAGGCTGTTAGGAGCTGCTGCGCTAGAGGCCGCGCCTGTTCATTGGGTCGGATGGGGTGAAGGCCGCATTGTCGGTAGGACATTTGAACTGTATGTAATTACATTTGTATCTGTAACGTTCCATACAAAATATGTGAATTGGGAGATTGTGTTGGGGGTGGACTGAAGCTCCTTGGCAGAGGTATGCGCTCTCTAAGTGCTTTTCTAGTTTTTTACGATTTATGGTTTTACAGCTGGCATACTAAACAGAAGACATTTCTGAGTTCTCTCTACTTCTAGACATAGTTCTCCTGTTTTTATAGAGGTGCAGTATTACAGTGAAAAATAAGCCCACAGTGACTAAAAAAAGCAATAAACTGCTTAGAGTTCAGGGGAGTTAACCTCCAGCACATTATAAAGGCTCCTGTCATGTGTTTTGCGGCCACAGAGGAAATAAACTCACGACGAACCAGGAGAAAATCCGCTGGAAAAGACAGTCTAAAAGTGCTAATGCACCCCCTCCACATGCAGAGCCCAAGACATGCAGAAACGTTTAAAAAAAAGACTTGAACACAAAGATTAACCTGGATACTCCATGTAGCAGTAAACGGATTTCACAAGAGTGTGTAAATAGCCGTTTGTACAGTTACCCCGTGTTGACAGGTGCGCTCCAGTCAACCCAGCGGACAGTGACATTCTCTCTGAGCTCCCCGCCATCGTTCCTGCCACAGGGTATGTGGAAGTCTGTCTGCTCTCTCAGGGCTGAACGTAGAGACTCCATTGTCTCTGGAGGAATCTGCACCATCAACCCATCTGACAAATAACACAACAGTTTAGTTATGCTTTTCCTTTATTCACAGCACTGATATAGCAAAATACGAGCAAGCAAATCTATAATTTTACCTTCAACAATGCTGGACTTTGCAATGAAGCCAGAGGAGGCTTTCAGTGCTCCATTGAACACCACAAAACTGGCTCCAGTCACTGTAAGCAAACAAACTAGAGGGTTACTACTTCATTTGCCATTGTTATTTACCAGCTCCTCTCTTTTCCTTGTTATTTTTCCACAAACGGAAACTGTAGCAGTGATCAGTGTGACTCAGGATTCTCACCTGTGCGGGTCTTTCCAGGCATGCTGCTGGCCTGCGTCTGATAGTTTCCCTCCTCGTTCTGGAAACACACCAGGTGAGAGTCGGCCTCTGTGCTGAAACTTGCTCCGATGCTGATCACATGCTCGTTGGATGCATTTACCACTTTCTGCATCTGTAGAACATAGAAAGAGATCTTCCATTTGACATCTGCGCTGTACTGTTGTGCATTTACATTTGTACTTTTGTTCCATTTATATTCTGTTGAGGTGGAGATATATGATCAGTGCCATTTTCTTGTCTGTTTGTCAGCAAGATTACACAAAAACTTGGTGGAAAGGTGGAGCAGGGCCAAAGGAAGAAAAAATTATATTTGAGCAAGGCTCCAGATCACTTTTGCTAAAACTGCAAAATAAGGCATTGGCCTTGGTGGGAGAGGTGCTCTCTGAGTGTCCTAAATTACACTGTGTGATTTCAGCCTGTCCCCGTTGAGATCTGACTGCCGGAAGAGAATGTGGTGTTTAACCCAAAACAGGGGTTACTCAATATTGACTAGTTAAGAGCTTAGGCAAAAAAAGACAGACACTTTCAGAAACTTAACACCACATTTCAGTAATGACCTGGTTCTCGTTATACAGCAGTGGTACTCAAAGACTTACAATGTGGTTCTCATTTACCCATTCACACCCCAATGGCCATGCAAGGTGTCTGCCTGCCACTGAGAGCAACTTAAGGTTCAGTGTCTTGCCCAATGACATTTTGACATGCAGAGGGGCTGGGGATCGAACCGCCAACCTTGCGATCAGTGGACAACCCATTCTACCACCTCAACCCACTAGGATGAATCAGACTTTTTGGAGGCAGGTGGAACTGACTACCTGTGGACATCCCCATGTTTTCACAACTTTGAACCAGCCCAACCAAATGAAAACTGCATTGCCTCACATATTTAATGTTTACTGAACATCTACTCCGAACGAACTGACACCGCGTCAAAGAAGTTGTCGGTGTTGCATCATTTAGTAACCAAAAATATGAGTATAAACTTTGCAAACGGCCGATTGTATATCACAGCCCAACGACCAACATGGCAGATCATCTAAAGTCAGCAGGTTGGGCTCTTGTGCTGGATCACTAGCTGATACAGTTCTATTTTCAGAAATGATATGAATACGTTGCGTATAAATATGTGCAGCTGATCTCCTCCAAGTCGGTTCCTACCATTTCAGTATACAATACTCAAGTTCACATGATATCATATGCCACAAATACTAGGTTTTTATGTTGATGTAGAATTTAGGCCAATACAGCTAGCAGCGTGCGTGTACTCAGTGCAGGAACATTTTGCTCATCTAGAGATAACCTGCAGATTTTTTTCCCCCATGAAAAACCGATTGGTTGAAGAGTTATTACAATTTCAGTTGACATAGATTTCCTTTGGTTCAATACAACCTTAAAAAACACACATTAATACAGAGAGTTAACAGGACTTGGTCTCCAGGAAAACATGTGACCATTGTCAAAGTTTTAAAACTTTGAAATGCGTGTATTGAAAGCATCTAAAGATCAATCAAGGATTTAAAATTTACGGAGTGATCACAAATTTAGATTTCATGTTCATGCTTTTTGTTCCACCACCAGCTCCACACCCTCCTCCTGTTTTCAGATTTCAGCTCTGAGGAAAAAGTTGTTGACCATTTCATTACCTTTCATAAAGTTCAGAGTAGCTCAGATGTACAATGAATCCTGATGACGTGTCTTTACTTGTGACTGTTCAGCAGCATTATCCCAACATTAGGTGTCCCTTAAGCACTGATATGGTACAGTCTGACACAAACTGCAGTCAAAATTTAATTAGACTGAGTTCATGTTTTCAGGAATAGTTTGACAAGTTTAGAAATACTTTTATCAGCGTTATTACTGGTGTCACCACAAAATATCAATCTGTGAATTTATAGACATGAGAGCAAAATCTCTTTCCTTTACCTCCTGGTACGACAGCAAATATGTTTATCACAAAAACATTTCCTTTAAAGCTATCTCACCTCATTAAAACTACTTTTGGGAATGTCGATGTAGCTGTGGCCCATTTCCATGTGGATCCTCAGGCCCTCCACCACTGACAGGCTGTACTGGTAGTTCCTCAGATCCTGCAGGAAAACAGATTTCAGGTTGTGAACCAGGCGTGCAAAGTCTACAAATCTATAATTATCTCAATGTTTTATGCTCATAGCAGGTGTCACAAAATGTGAATTTGTTATTGTTCCTACTGGGACATCACTGTCTATATCTATATATCTATCTATATATCTCTGCCTCAACAGATGAGCACTTGTCCAAAAACACATTGCGTTAGTGCTGTATTAGACAAGGTTACCAATTATATGTTTATCATGTGATCAGCTGAATTAAATGTTCCCAGATCAAGCTGCTTCCTTCTTTTCTCCACAACAGTAACTCAGCCTGTTTCTTTGCTGTTACGGATTCAGAGAAATGACTGGAATTTTTCAGCAGCTTTAAAATATTTATCTGTTTACAATTTTGCTTAAAGAAGACAGCTCTGGCAGTGGTCTACAGTTACGCAGTGATGGTGCTTTAAACCGATTCTCTTTTAAACCACAGCAGTCGTCAGCCCTGTTTGAGGAGTGACCTGATTGTCGGGCATGATTAACAGTAGCCAGCTGCTTAATTAAACATGCAGCTTCAGTGGGATTAAGAACACAAGTGTGTGGCTTTAGTTCTGAACATCTGGTGGTACTTACAGCCAATAAATTCATAATGGTGTGTCCCGTCTCTCGATACACAGAGTCCCGAAAACGAACACTGATCAGTGCAGTGGGATACACTAAAACAGAGAACAGACCTTGGTTATTTCATATGTGCAGAAACCATAAAGACATGAATTTAGTCCTTATTGGCATTTTTGAAGCAGGAGAACGCCTGATATGTTGTTTTTAGTAAGCTGTACAATATTTTGTGTATAATTTTGCAAAACTTTTCTTGCAAGCTCTTTTCCATAAAACACAAATGATTGCATTCCTATTCATTCTGCAATTAAATTACAATGTTAGGAAATACTGAAAGACTACAGTAATATAGTCAGTGTAATATGATGTATGATAACAAAAAGAAACCTAATCTTCACAACTGAGAAGATAGAACAAGACAAATTTGAGTACCGGTAAGTGCATTACTTAAAAAGCTACCTATACTCTTCATCAACAGAGTGTAAGTAGCCCAACAAGGCTTGGTTAATGACCAAGAAGTATTAATGTCATTAACCTAGGTAAACGTACCAACACAGCAAAGTCAAAATACTCTACTAAAAGAGAAAAGTCCTGCATTAAGTCAAAGTACACGTGCATTCGCAGCAAAATGTATTTAAAGTATTAAAGTGGAAGTTCTGGAGAAAGTTACACAGACAGGACCAACGAGTAGACTACACACCGCTGTATTCAGCTCCGAGCCGGAGAAGCAGTCTGAGTGGAAAGACTTTGGCCCAGGGAACCTCCAGTTTCTGGATGAGCACTCCGAACAGAAAAGGCTGCGGCGGCAGAGTGAGTCCATCCAGAGACTGACAGGTGGGAGAGAAGAAGAGCATGCCAGCGTGATCCTTACTGCCCAAGAAACTGCTCGTGAATGTCACGTTGTCCAGCTCCTCCAAAAACTTCCCTGTAACAGAAGATGGTAATTCTGTAGTTTTGTGTTTTCATGACTAAATAAAGTTGTTTTTAAATGTACATTACTGTGCATGTTGTACCTTTTTGAGCATCTTGGTAGATGCTGAGATAGAGGGTGAAGAGGTCTTTTGGCAGAGTTTTTTCTTCGGGCAAACACTCCAACAGAAACACCACTTCTTTCTGTCCCAGAGCCTGCAGTCCATTAGAGCCAAAGCACCAGCACTGCCTGCTGGAGTCTGGAAGATAAAACAGAAATACAGAGAGTTAACAGAGGCTTGGTCTTCAGGAAAACATGTGATCATTCTGTAAGTTTTCAAAATATAAAATGTGTGTGTTCTAAAGACAACCAATGGAATTTAAAACTAAGATGTGATCACAAAGTTCTGAGTCTGACCATCTCATGTGCAACATGTGTGAGCTTTCACCAGTGATGATTTTGAGTGACTTTGCGCTATGAACATCAGGACCTGTGTTTCACTCAGTTTTGTGACCACTAGTAAGGTGTGCATTTGCACTTTCTCCACGAAGCTCAAATTTTCACAGAACGCAAACATCCCATTCATCAGCTGAGATGTTGTAGTCATCATGAGGAGAATCATCACTGGGGATCAGCGGTGGGTCTGTAGCTGCCATCAAGAGCAGACAGCAGTTTTCACAGTGGAAGAAGAGCAGTCTCTGCAACTGGAGAAGGTTTTCTGGCAAAAGCAGCATTGCTGTCACTCTCAACCCACCCTACTCATCAGATCTGGCTCCCTCAGCTTCTTCCTTCTCCCCTAAATCAAATTCAAATCGATGGGTCGCTGTTTTGATACATTTTAGGAAATTCTGCTGTCCACAGATGCTTTTACATAAGATTACAAAACAATACTTCCAGGCAATTATTCCAGTTGTTGCAGAAGCACTGGCAGCACTGTATCACACTGTATCTGCACAAGGAGACCACTGAGAAGTGAATGGCGGTTGTTGGTAAATCAGGTAAGGCTTCTAAATTCTACAGACAGTCCCTGAACATTTTTTTATCGTGTCTCGTGTATTTTACTCACTTGTAACCAGTTTGACGTTGATTAGGAGGTTGGCATTCAGAACGAATGTCAGAGGACGAGGTCCTCCCTCCTCTAGTAAGTGCAGAATCTGGCATGGAGCAGGACTTTCTTCAACCAAAACATCTGCACAAAAAACACAGCAGCATTTATGGATGTTCCTGCATACAAAACAAGTTCATCAAAGTTCAGACTACAGGAGTTTTAAAATCCTGACAAATTTTGAAATTACTGTTGATTCCCATTTTGCAGAAGTACAAAACTAAGTTGACAAATGAAAAACATACCTCCTCCGTCTTCCTCTCCGGTGGTGATGAGCAACGGAGGCAGCTCATCCTCAATGTCTGGCAGCAGACTGGGAACCTTCTTCACTGAAGAACCTATTCCAGAGAGCAGTGCATAATCCCAGGGTCCAGACACGGGGGGCCGAACTACCTCTACAGACCCAGACGCCTCAGGGGGAGACGAACCACCAACCTCAGCCTCTGGATCTGCTGACACAGGCTGAAATGAGAGGATCAGTGCTGTGATACAAAGCCTAACCTACTTCAACCTCAGATTTATTTTAATTGGTCACAGTACTTATATATTTTTATTCATGAAAGCCTGGTGACAAACTGCCAGTTGAGAACTTTCTCAGCAGCTTGTGGTATTTGTGCAAAGACTGTGGCAATGTGCCAGCTCAGCTGTGCGGCTAACTGTCTTACTGTTTGGTCTGCGGTGACACCACTGAACTCCTGGGAGCTCCTGCGGCTCGTCACCGACAGCCTGGTTGTGTCTGCCACCTCTCCATTGGGCAAGATGCCATCAGCAAACCACACGCGCTTCTGTTCACGAGGACAACCTTAAAACACACAGAAGAAGAAGCCTTTTAAACGTACAGCTCAGGAGAACAATCAGCAAGCTACACACTGAGTACGATGTAGAAGAGGAACCATACTGTCGTTGTTTGGGTGTTTGAGAACCGACACTGGCACCATGACGGTTGGCGGTGGAGAGTTTAGAGTGCCGGCGGCTCGAGCCTGCTGCAGAGGGGGGATGGTGCTGCAGTACTCAGAGGGGACGTTGGGGTTTGGGCTGGGACCTGTAGGACTCATCATCCGCTCCAGGGCCTGGGCTACAAGCAGGAAGATACCGTTAGAGGTGTCTTCATTTTAATGCAAGTCTGATTTAAAGAACTCATAGTTTGCTTTTAGGGTTTTGCCTTTTCCTGGAAGGGATTCTGAAAATAACCCTCAGAACAGCAGACAGCAAAAAATGGTTTTCTGGGATTTTCAAAGATCAGCATTTTGTGAGAAATTCATATGCTTATCTCTGTGACTTGACTGTAACAATGAAACGTGAGATGTAATAAAAATCAGCTGTCATTTAGATCTTGCTGTAAAAATAAGAATTTTGGTTAGTCTTTCCAGGAAACTATCAGTTTATGAACACCGTTTCATTTACCTACCATATTATTTCTTATTTCTTCTTAAAAACAGCCCTTGAACATCCCATATTCTGCTTCTTGGGTTTTTGCCTTCCCTTCACTGTGTTCTATAGCTGCTTCTATATGCATGTGAAAAGTCTGCAAACTTACAAAGCCCAACCAAAAGGGGTTAATAAAAGAATGAGCAGCTGCCTCAGAGTCCAACATTATTTCCTCACTAAAACTGCTTCGGCTAGAGCTACATATCCATACTCAGAGATGTGGGGTCTTGCTTTTGTCGGGCCGGCTGCCCAACCATAGCAGAATGGGCTTTTCAGGAGGTGAGCCCTAAAATGACAGGAGCTAAAACAGAGTATTTCAAAGTGCCAAGAGGTGCTGCAACAATGTGCACTACACTACCAGTACAGCCACTTTGTTAAGCTCTCATTTACCAGTTTAGCCAGCCACAGTGGTGTTCGCAGTTTCTTTTTTAATCAGTGTGACACAGAAAGTACAGCCAGCTGACTTTGAGGTGTATCAAACTCACAGAATTTGAGAACAACTCTAACTTGGTTTAGAATTAGTGACTCCTCCTTTAATGGTCAATACATGATTAATCCTAAATACTTTGGTGATCCTCTGACTCTTTAGTAGCACCATAAAGTTTGCAGGTTTTTGTGAAATGTCTCAGAAACTGGACGACAGAGTTTATTTAGCACCACGATCAGGCCAAGATGTCACTTTGTCAGATAATTTGGTTAATAACAGTAGTCTCAGCTGTACTGTGTGATAACTGGCAAAAAGCACTTGTATCAAAGCACCACTGCTTTGATACAAGTGCAGCCTTACACAGCTGTGGCTGCAGACTCTTAGTTTTGTTTACCCAATAAAAGATGTGCATGTCTTAATTTGTAATGTGTTTGAAAAAAAAGAGTACATAGCTACATATAATCCAGACAGTAAATAGATGGGATAGTTAATTTGGTGCTCTGAGAACCAAATCCAACCAGAGCTGTAACTGAACGTTTGGCTCAAATTTATGAACACTGCTGCCTCAGCTGAGTGTGGATGAATAACGCTAGGGTGACATAATAACTTGAAAATTTAATGAATTGAGTAATCGATATCAAGGCTTTTTGCAGTGAGGTCGTTTTAAAATGCAATTCCTGCCCTCTGGTGGTTTAAACAGCTCAATGCAGTGTGGTGGAAGCTGTACAAGGGGGGACCTGAGGTCAGTTTCTTGGATCACTATTATTTTTATCTATTCTTAACCTTAAAAATAAAAAAATAGATATAAAACTCAATAACCTCACAAAACTGATTTAAAAAAACATAAAGTATTAAACGATATTTTAAAAAAGGGTCAAGCAGATACAACTAAAGAGACAATAAAAAATTACAGTAAATAATGCACATAAAGCACATTTAATCAAACACCAGGCTGCAGAGCAGGACTGATAATTCTGATAAATCACAGATTTGAAGCTGCGCAATAAGCAAATTTCAAAGGTTGCAACTAACAGGTTTTTTTATTGTCAATTAATCCGTTGATTATTTTGTTGATCGATCCATTAATTGTTTAGTCAATAAAATGTCCGAAAATGGTTAAAAAATGTCAATCGGTGTTTCCCAAAGTCCAAGACGACAAAAGTTTGGTTTTGGCCATAATCAAAAGATATTCAGGTTACTGTCATAGAGGAAAGAAACCAGAAAATGTTTACATTTGAGAAGCTGGAGTCAGATGATTCAGATGTTTCTCTTTCTAGAAATACAACTCAAACCAATAAATCCATTATAAAAAAGTTGCAAATAAAATGAATAGTTGAAGAAATGACTGATTAATATATAAGTGCAATCCTGGATATACATTATGCCTCATGTCTGACTCATGTCTGACTGCTGTGTCAGTGGTTTTACAAATTCATACCATCCTCCATGAGCGTCAAACTTGTGATGGCATCTCATATTTTAAATCTGTCACATCACAGCTTAGTCTTGAATGGAATCGAACTGCAAGATCTATGGGAAAAGTCGCCATCAGATATTTCCCCTACTGCAGAGGCCACTCCTAAGTTTACATTCACAGATTTGAACAGTGAGCTGCTCTCAGGTCTTCAGGCAGAATGTTAAAGAGGCTCCAAGGATAAAAGCTAAAAGCTGCCTCACCAAAGCTTTTAGCTGTGCACTTTGGAACAGACTCGAGGTACAACCTGAGGGGCCGTCCTGGGTCACACTCTGTAGGCATGCGAGACGAAATCATGTGTTTTAAAAATAAGTAAAGGAATTTTACAATCAATGCAGACGCTGACCTACATTCAGGACTTTACAGGGGTGTATTGTGTTCTCTCCTGGTGGTCCTGGAAAGCGCTCAGGCTACAGAGTTTTGAATCAACGTGTCATCATACGTGTATCCATCTAGGTGACACTGCTCCTTTATTCTTGTTTATATTTATTTATTTGAGTAAATGTATTGATTTGTGTGTGCTTCTCATTGCTATGTTAAGTCTCTGAACCCCAAAAGCTGCCGGCAGGTTTGAGAGAAATGTTATTTTTTTTAAAACCGGTCAAAACTCCACCAAAGACTCAGAGACTTTTCAGCTGCACTGGGCTGAACTGCAGGCTTTGTTTACACAGAGCAAAAGTGAGACAACTATGGAAATGAATAATACATGTAAGTAGTACATTATCTATAGTATGTAGAGACATCAGTTTTTCAAGATATTGTTAACACCTGTGGTAACTAGGAGCACTGTTGTGTATGCTAATCCCCCCCCCCGTTGGATTTTCGTTGAATGAACGATCAAAGAAATTCAACTTTTGCTTTTTCTTTTTAGATGACTTATGGCATTTTTACCATGTCATACTGCACAAAAGCATGCATCGAGCCATGGTTGCCCTGTCTCCATAAGACATTATATGAACTTTATTTTGTAGTAAAATGAGCCCACAGTGAGATTCAGAGGGTTAATACTGAAATGATTCCCTGCAAATCAGCTGAAGTGGTTAAATTCAAATCAAACCCTTTTCTGCTGGTCTTAATTAAAAACAGGTCATTCCAAATTATCAGTAATTATCAGTATCAGCTGAAATGCAACATTTATCATGCCCAACTTTTCAGCTACATTGCCCTGCTCTAGTTCAGTCGCAAATTTGCAAAAGAAGTGACTACTGCAAACAAAAATGACAGAAGTCCGATCTGAATCAATCTTTGATTGCTGAAAGCTGCTGGGCTCCATCTGCAGTTCATCATTAAATGGTTCACTTAGTGCAGATGAATGAAGGACGGACGTGAGTTGTGACTTTCAGGAAGGCTGGTTATGACTGAGAGGCTTTCTGGTCGCGCTCCCGGAAAGTGCTGATGCGGCACTCGTCTACATTATATTGATTAAGCATCATAGAGCCTTATCGATCGGGTGTGTACTGACAACAACAACTACAGCGTGGCTTACAAAAGCACAGGAGCACAGCCACATCAGGCTGAAGCGACGGCATTATTATTCAGAGCCTTGTTTATAGAGAAAAATGAAACGGCATCACTACAAGCGGAGTTGGTTCACCTTGCTGAACAGCGAAAGGATGACATGGCACAAAAAAAAGTCACACGGGGCTCGAGGCTAATTACTTCCAGCAAAGACAAAAATACACCGTGAGTGACCCCATTTTCAGACCAGCATTAATATACACAAATATTCAAAAAATATAAGCACAGATTATGAACGCCACAACAAAACACAACAGGAGCACAAAGTTGCTGCCAGACTATTTATGAAGAAGTAAGATGCATCTTACCTCATTATCATCCTCATCTGCTCTGCTAAAACTCCACAAATCCACATCATTTACTATCACAAGTCTGACTTTAGACCAGTCATCACAGCTCTCCTGAAGCTGCTCCTCGCTCTGCTAGCAGTAAAAGGCTGTTAGCTGTAGGCTGGGGTGTGTGCAGTCAGCCTCACATGCAGCTCAACAGAAAAAAGAGGAAGGCAAGAGGGAGGAGAGGGGTGACGGAGAGGAGAGAAGGATCGCAGCTCGAGCATCCGCAAGCCACAAAAGTGGATCTCTTCTTAATTTAGACAGCGTGTGAGCATCACATGTCTGCTGCATTAGGCGGGTCCGGTACGACACACACACAATCAAGGACAAACGGCAGCGTCCTGTTATAACTCTCCTCCCTCTTTTCTGTCCTCTCCATCCATCTTTCCCCCCCTCCCGCCCGTCTCTCTCTGTGTCTGTGCTGCAGTCTTTAACTACAACAAGGTGCCTCTGAACATGACATTTATCATTCAACAGAAACAGAGATTTTCAGTATTTTTTTACACTGTATGAACTGACAAACACCAACCTGCTGTTTACCTGCAAGTCTTCATATGAATGTAAAAAAAATGTTTAAGAGGACATGAGACAGAAAGTTCCCGGGCCACCTTGCAAGTCACATTTTTTTTGTCTTTTGTACCTTAAATATTCATCAACTGCATCATAAAAATGTGATTAAGTTTTAATGCCATCTAGAGAGTTCAGTCTATTTAAAGTTTTAAAGGTGATCTGTGTGTTAGAGGTGACAAAAAACTTAATACCACCATGTTAAAATATTTACTGTTACAACTGTTAAATATCATAGGTTCAAAGATTTTTTGGTCACTTGGGGCAGTAGAACAATCTGGAAGCAGATATCATCACCTGGTATTTTAGATTCATAGGGCTGGTGTGCTAGCAAATATCTGGCAGACAGAACATTTGTCTTCAGTGGCTCCTGGAGAAATATCTTGCTCTTGGTCAGCTAAAAGCTCCAATGTACAACAGTTGGGTGTTGGGCAGGTAGTGTAGAAAGGGTGTGTGTTTTTATGTCGCAAACAGCTGCCTGCTACATGTGGAGGTTGCAGCTGTAAAACCAAAATGAAGAGCTGAAAGCTGCTAAAGTGGTACAGAGTGTTGAGAGGGCTTACAGAGTCAGGTCCTGTATTAGTCTGACTCACTAGGTCATTTACATCTGTAGATTCATTACTACACATAGCCATAAACCTACTGCTGACAGAAAAATTAGGGATGTCCCAAACATGTTTATGGCCCCCGACTTCTGTGATGCTTAATGGCCTCTGGCCTTGTGTGTTAGAGAAAAGTTAAGATTGCTGCCCTGTTTCTCAGCCCCATGTGTAACAGCACTGACTTTACAGTCCAAATCATGTTCTGGTTGATTAAAACAGTAATATCAGCACAGGGAAAATGTCTCCTGTGTTCAATTTGTGTAATCAATTAATCCTTTATTGACTGATAGTGCTGCTGATTGCTGATTTAGAAAACTATTTAAAATTGACATCTCTAGCGTTCTGGTCCAAACTGTGCTCTCCCTTCAGGACACCTGTGTGACAACACAAGTAAACAAAAGACCAGGCTTAGGTTTGTACTGATACCAATCAACTAAAAAATACCTTGATTGGCCCCGACCCCAATCGGAACATCCCTAAGGAAGATAATGATGCATCTTTTAAAAGTTCAGTATATTGGTTTGAACATTGTGTTTAAGTCAAATGAAGGGGGAAAATGCTAAGAGTTTTCTCCCACTCTGAAGAGAGAAAGGACACGTTTTCATCAGGATGATCTAGGACTTTAAGTTAGTTACAGGGAACTCCTTATTAGTTGTATTTTCAGCAGTGTCAAATGTTACTATCATTTTTGACTCCCCACTGTTTTGGCTTTCTGCTGCCTGGTGCTGAAATGCTACAGAGGGGGGGTTGTTCTGCTGGCTATGCAGCCGTCACGGCACAGCATGACTTTCTTTGGGCTTTTTTAATGTTTCAATACTGAACACTAATGCTCCAACTTCAAACGCTCTGTTCTCAGTCATGCTTTGGCAATAAAAGCATAATTCTGGCTGCTGTATCATATCTCAGTGTGTGGTGAGCACCTAGTTACATTGTTTTACCATTCCATTATCATGAGCCAAACTGAATGAAAGTTGGAGATACTTTCTCTTTTGACTTGGTGTGTTCTACTACCAAGAAAATCAAAGTGGGCTTTCTGTCTTTCATTTTGAACTGCATCGAATTAAATGAATTGAGTCTTTTTTCTTCAGTCGCTCCTACAAACCTTTTGAAAATTGATGGGGTGTTGGATTTGCATAAGGTGACTGTTATAGTTTGTGGTGTTGAGATAACACTGTTGTGGATTGTACATAGTTGCATATGTGATTCCTTTGTGGGATTTGACTGATAGCTGGCAATAGTTTGTTTTCTGAAGCTACAAATTACAGATGTCCCCAAACGCTTCACTTTCACTCTATCAGTAGACTACAAAAACCCGTCACAAGCATCAGCCGTGCAAAAAGAAGCCTCCAGTCTCCAATGAGCTACTGCAGTGCAGCAGTTTTAACAGGTGTGTGACCAAAATTAGTTTGAAATGAGTAAAATAAGTCACTTCAAAGTCACATTTACTGAAGTTAAAAACAAAATGATTTATCTACCTGGCCGGGATGCAAAGAGATAAACGCAGACAGACCTGCTAAATGTGAGGTGCATCGGTGTAACCAATGAAAATGCTTAGTTGTACTTGACAGATCTAAAGCGTTTGTTTAGTTTAGTTTAACCTGCAAGAGTTTCTGAAGGCTCCTGAGATGTGTTCTGCTGCTACAGAGGACAATACTTCATAACTAGTAAGAACAAGTTAAAAGGTTCGTCTGACATCTTTACTGTGGGAATGACCCATGGGGAAAATCCAAATAAATCCAATCAGACACAAGAATTGGAGCAGTCAGAGATGAAGGTAGACAATGATTCAGAGGGAGAAATCGACTTGCGACAATAATTCAGTCATCTGTTTACACACTCAGTTAAAGTAAGTGGAAGCACTTCACAGAAATAAAGCTAAAGAGAAAACATTGATTACCATGATTAAACAGAGAAGTTGACTCTCTGACTGCTTATTAGTGAGTCTGTGCAAACAACAGTGCAAACTGCCCAAAAATTTATGATATTAAACACATATTTGCTGATTTTATAATACTGTAGCAGACTAAGGTGCAGAACATACCAAAGTAACACACAGAGAATCCAGAGACTGTTTCTCAGAGCAGTAAATTTGGTAGAAACCATTTCAACAGTTAACCAGAAGACAGTTAACCTGAAACTGACATCTAAATGGAGCATCTGCAGATCGGATGTTTACATCAGAAGTACTACTCATGGCCCGATTGGAGACAACAGGACCAGATAAGGGTAATAAAGTGCCAATTGTGAGGAAAACCACACTTTGGGAGAAGAGGAGATGGTATTCTTCACAGTGACCTCCTGACCTTTCTCTCCTATCACCCAGAACTTTTTACACGGGAATGAACTGAACAGTTTTAAATGATGAAAGTAAAGACACTCAGCATCACTGGAGTGATGATCCCAAAACTGGACTCAGTCTGTGATACCAGGTTGATCGGGACCAGCACTGAAGACGAACACATCAAATCTGAAGTGTCTGAGAAGCACCCATGAAACAGACCTCAGCCATAAAAGACACAGAGAGACTTTTTAACCTCAGCATACATACTTCTAAGTCTTACTTTTCTTATCATTGAATGTATATGCTTATATATTTAGTTATATCATAAGTTTACTTTCATGTAACCTAAAACTCTACAATTTTTCAGTTTATTCTTATGTTTACACCTTTTATTATTATCATCTCAGGAACCATGTGAAATAAACATGTTTGGTGTCAATTGCATTTATATAGTTAAGAAATGATCTTAAAGTAAGTACTGAGGGTATTTAGCCTCTGACCTCTCCTGGACAGTGTAGCTCAAGACCACCTCCATGGATGGATACGGCCATGATTGGTCAGATGCTGATTTGAATTTGGTTCCAAAACTTTCTACATAAAAAATTACTGGAATGCAACTTCGACTTTTTTAAAAAACAAGGGTTCTTTTTGTTACATGATGGCTTAACTTTTCTAAACTGGGCGTTTTACTTAAAAAATATATGGCTTACAAACTTAGGGCTCGTTACTTTATTAATTTTACTCTGGCTTTTTTTAAGGATTCTTGTCAACACCTTAAGCTGGGTTTATTGTTCTATGATGAACTCGGCTTCTTCATTAAACTTTAATAAAACAACAGCGCAAACATTTTCTCTATACACTTCGACTTTTAGTGTTTTTACTTCGGCACATTTTTGCAACACAACTACGCCAAAGTGCCACGCTGTCTCTGCGTTCCTGAACCAGCTCATCCAGCAGACCTCCACAGCTACACATCCTGCAGGAGCATCCCTCTCCATCTTTCTGTTACACTACAGTAGGCTGATGAAAATCACAAACTGGTATACAGATATACAGTTTTAATGTTTTCCAAGGGTTTGACTATATTTTACAGCTGAGGGTAAAAGAAAAAAGGGTCTGCATCATCTCTTAAAAAACTTCAAACAACTCCTGAATGACTCCTGAATGAAAGTATCTCTCTTTAAACCATTGAAATGAAGTGAACACATACTGACAATATCATTAAGAAAACAGGAAAATGCAGAGCTTTTCTAACTCCATTAGTTCAGTCAAATGGTTTATGTTGAAGTTAAACTTCACTATGGTTTGCTTCCATTTATTCAGAAAGCAGTGTTACAGATACAAATCCTTCATTCTCTCCACATCAAACATAAAGTTACCCCACATGGTAACATTTATTTTTACTCAAAAAGTAATTTTCTCAAAAATTAGTTTATGTTCAAGGCATCTGAAAACTGCCTCACATAATTTTAAAAATTAGCCAGCACTCCCGGGTGAAAAACAAATAAATAAAACCAGGAAAGTGACAGATTTTTGCTGACATGTTATTTTTCCAACTAATTTTGGCCAACTGCTGACGCCAATATATGCACATATTTTACTACCTAACAGCAGAGAACATCGTGTCTCTCCTGTAGTGGAATTAACATACTGTCATACCTTCTCACATTGTAATGACCCACTGGCAGGTGCAGACTACTTCAACTTATGAGCAAAATATGCCGCATTTATCTGTATGCAACATTTTCAAACAAAACTGTACAGTTTAATCCTGACAGGTGTTATCGTCTGAGAAAGTTTATTTGGGGTCAATTATTTTGAAGCCTTTATCGACACATACTGATGATATGAAGATATCATCATGCATCCCTAAAAAAATGTATTAAGTATTTAACTATGACATATTTAAATCAACTTGGATGACTGCTTATTTATATTTACGTTAGCTTTACTTTTAGCAACTGTTTACTAAGATATTTTCATCTGTGTTTTTTTAAGATGTATTTTTAAGGATCCCAGGAAGAATAGCAACCACTGTGGGGGAAGCTAATGGAGATCTAAATAAATAAACACGTAAGCATTAGTTGGAGTTAGCTTTTGTATCTAGACACTAAGAAAAAGGTCCTACCTCTGTGTATGGTATCAAAGCAGATGACACACACACGAGCCTCCTTCTCCAGATACTTGAGCTTACACTTTCTGTTGCAGCACACGGCACAGTAAACCTGCCACAAAGCAGAGAGGATGACACGTAAGAAAAAAGACACGACAATTCACAGCATGTCCAAATGGCTTTGTGTATCTAGTCCCGTAAACAGCATGAGATCGCGCTGTGAACAATAACACATCCTAAACTGTCCGCTCTAATTCTGGTTTAATCACTGGCCTTTAAAGGACTTAGCTCCAGCTTTAGGACACACGGCTCAGTGGAGATCTATAGGGAAGCTGGAAAAAGAACTGCTGACTCATGCTCTCTGCTTCCATCACTGTGCTATATTTGGGGCTGGGATGTAATCTGTCTTATTTAACTATTTTTGAAACACACAAGTCATGTCTCATTCATTCATTTCTGCAATTACACAATCAGAAGAATGGATGTAAAACAAGGACTTGTCCTAAAAGATTAAAATTGATTTGAAACATTAACAGAGCTCTACGTAAACAAAAGCATGGCTCAGTCAGTAATTTATCTGCACTAAAAGGAATGCATTTTTTATTGTCGTGCATTCTTACACACACGCACGCATGCACACACAAATAAAGCAAGAAGTAATAGAGCTGTATTCTCATCAGGAGAAAGGTGCTACATCAACAGTCTTCCAGGATTATTCTACAACTTAAACAGTTACTGAACGTTAACTCGGAGTCGGCTCCAAACTACCACCATGCTCTTTCCAAAGATCAGTTTAACTTGTCTGTTATTTTTCTCAATAGAACTGCAGGCTATGCTTACACAGACCCAAGAGAAGACCGGTACGGAACCAAATAAATATTTAAGTAGTAAAAAATCTATGGTATGTAGGCTCACCATTTTTGTTCTAGTACTGGTAACACCTGTGGGCACTTACAAAAACATACATGTTGATTTCGTGTTTCCTTGAAAAGTAATGACATTATTACAATTTTGTAAAATAAATAATAAGGAATTTAACTTTTATGTTTCTATTTTATGACTTATGGCATTTTGTGTCATACTGCACAAAAGAGATTTCTGAGTTCTCTCTACCTCTTGCCACGGTTGTGCTGCAGAACTTTATATTGCAGTGAAAAATGAGCCCACTTTGAGTAAAAATGTAACAGGAGCAAAAATGCCCAGAAACTGCAATGAGTTCAATAATCTTGTAAGCCAAAGTGCCAAACTGGTTTCAGCTTATCACATGTCAGTGTTTGTCAGTTATCTTTGTTTCCCATAATAATAAAATGAATATCTTTAGATTGGTAAGTGTAAGTCAAAGAAAACAAGCACTTGACTATTTCATCTTTAAATATTAACTGATTATTTAAGAAACAAATTGGTAGATTAACAATAATTTGTAGCCCTTTGTATTTACAGCTGGCCTAAAATATCCAAGGATTTTCACATATATGTCAGTGTAAAGTCAAATGATTCAGTGAGTGGCATACCTTCCCGCAGGCTCGACAGTGATGCCGCCTCTTGGTAAAAGTGAACCTCTGGTAGCAGTTCATACAGTTGGGAGCTTCAGAGTCTGGCACCCAAGCTGGCTGTCTGCTCCCCAGCTCCTCCACTCCCTCCCTCTTCCAGTTCACTGCCCTGGCACCGTCTGTGGGCGACTCCCCGGGGTAAGGTGGGGGCTCTGAGAGTTCATCATACCCAACACTGTACTCCTGAGGCTCCTGAGTGGCATACGTGGGGCTAAAGTTTGTAGGCTCTTCTGTTACACCGGGGCTTACAGGTGAACTCTCCTCATCCTCTGTTCCTGTTGTAGAAGCACTGAGTGTCTGAACCTGCTCCTCTCCTTCTTCTCCTGCTGGTGGAGATCTGGCAGTTTGGCAGTGCAGCTGTTTAGGTCTGGCACCTCCATAGGAGGGCTGCTGATCAGGGCTACTGCTGTGCTGGGACTGGAAAGTGTTGCTGGTCAAAGAATCGCTCACCCCAGATGAGTCTTCTTGGCAAGAGTCCTGGGATACTGATGGAGCACCAGGATTCAAACTTCCCTCTACAGATATAAAAATCGTTCTGTCACTTTCGGGAGAAGTCTCCTCCAGCCTAGCTTGACCACAGCTCCTCAGCTCCTGCTCCACCAACCTGTCCTCCAGAGCCCCATCTGATTCCGAGAGAGACTCAGGTTGGGTAAAATCTCCCGAACTGCTGCAGTAAGAAACGGCTGCACCCTGCTCTGCTTCCGAGTGAGCCTGCAGGAAAGCATCCAACTCCTCGTCCGTAACCAGCAGTTCAGCCTGGTCACTCTCAGGCAGATATTCAAAGCCAAACTCAGGAGGATCCACGGGGCTGGGTTCTGAAGAAGGAAGGTCTGCAGAAGGAACAGCAGCAGCAGGTTCAGGAGAAACATGCTGCCCCTCTGGAGACAGTCTGTCTTCTGCAATCAGCTGAGACTCAGATGAGTTACCTGGCTCCTCTAAATGTGAGTTGTCTCCCCCGGCTTCCAAGGCTGACACAGAGTCTGCCTCTGTGCTCTCACAAACATCTGCCTCGTCACACTGCTCTGTATCTTCATCTTCGGTGGTCTTTGGATTCACCAGAGCTCCACACATAGACACTGCTATGGGCAGGCATGACAAGCCCACTGGCTCACTGCACGAGGCTCCTGCAGGAGACTCTGCTTCCGAGGTTTCATGCGGCTCATCCTCTTCATTCACTGATGTCTCCTTAGTGCTATTAACTGGCTCTGGTTCGCTGTGGTCTAAAGAGTTCTCCATTCTTTCGCTGTCCTTGTCCTCTCTATCAGCTGGCTCACTAGTTGTTGGCGACAGTGAATCATCGGTGGGCTCGCAGCCTCTTTCCACTGCTGCAGGAAGAATGACGTCCAGCAGACTGAGTGAGGCAGAGTATCCACCGCTCTGCTGCTGGGAGTCCAAACTCAGCAGTACATCGTTCCCTGCAGAGGCTTGCTCCTCCTGGATGTCTTTATAACCACCACTGTGGCTTACTCCACCTTGCTCCTCCACAGGGCTGTCGAAGTCCACCAGCAGCGCCTCTTGCTCCTCCATTTGCTTTTCCGCCACGTCCAGTTCGCTGAAAGCATCGTGGCTGTTGGCTCTGACCAGAATGGCCGAACTAGTGTCGTTTACAAGGTCGCACACAGGCTTCAGAGCTCTGTCCGGCAAGGGAGGGGCGGAGCTTTTAGTTGGCCTGCGGTCCACAGACGACAGTAGGTCAACTCCGGTGAGAGGCTGACCTTTGACCTCTCTGTCATCGGTGCCACGGTTGTGACTGCTGGAGCCGTCGGGGCAGCTGGTGGCAGAACCATAATGAAGAGAGTTCAAGTCAGGGAGGCTCGGTGGGACGGAGGAAGCCTCTGAGGCTAAACACTGAGGGCCCAGTGAGGAGAAGGGGTATGCCGAGGGCTTCAAGAAAACAGGTTTGCATTCAAGCTCCTCTGTAATTAGAAAAAAAGGATCAACGTTAAACTCACATAGCATTTAATTTTCTATAACTGTTTGTAGGTATAGGATTGCAATTTCAAACAATTTCCTTGACCAGTCATTGCTTATGTTGGTTGCTACACAATAGGATGAAGAAACTAACAGCCCTGGTGAGGAGTCGAGGGGACTTAACCCTCTGAATCCAAAATCATTATTTTTTCCCAGTAATGGCACCACTCACAGGCACTTAGAATAATGTTTAACATGTTGATTCCAGGTAGGGTTTTTTTGTAAAATAAATAATCAAAGAAATTCAACTATTTTCTTGACCTGTTATTTGTCACATTATAACTGTGTCACACTGCACAGATGACATTTATGAGTTCTCTCTACTTCTAGAGCAATGGTTGGGCTGTTTCTATAACGGTGCAGACATGTTACTGCGTTAAAAACATGAGTCCACAATGAGGAAAGATGTGACAGGAGGGAAAATAACTACCAGAGGCTGCTTGAAGTTCTCAGAGTTTAGTAAGTGTAGTTTTATGTGTTTCACTGACATGGCTCGAGGAATTACTCTGGATCCCATTGTTACTACTGACAGCTTTCAGATGGTCAGTCGGACAGCAGTAAATCCAAAAGTGGTAGGACAGAAGTCGGGGGCTTGCTACTTTTATTAACAATAGATGCTGCCATTCTGGTCACATCAGAGCTCACATATTGGGACTGTTAGCCATAGGGCTGCGTCCACACAATCTAAGATTTTTCACATGCCATCTTGGTTGTTGTTTACATTTCGCCCTTGCTAATCCAGCAACCACATATGCCATCATCCACTCTGTTACCACAAGGCCCTGCACCCTAGAGTTTTCTGGTAAAAATTTTATAAGTTCCACATATTTGAGCAACTGTGTACAAAGCACTTTCCCCGCGGGGATTATCAAAGTAATTACCAGCAGTTGCTCGTTGCTTCTGCTCAACATGCTAATTTAGCATAAGCCTCAGACGGCAACTTAAAGCGGACAACCACCGGAGAACAACTTGTAGAAATGTTTACAGCTTTCTACTACAGATATGACAGGTGGCATTTTTTCTTCCTCAGATGCCAAGGAGCATTTGTTTTACAATTTGTGCAACTCTTACAAGGGGGTTAACAAAACACACCTGTTAACTGCATTTAACTAGAAAGTAAGAGGCTTCACCTGGTGGCATAATTGGGTTGAACAGCAAATCTAAAACACATTCTCTAACACAGGGGTGTCCAATCCTGGTCCTCGAGGGCCACTATCCTGCGTGTTTTAGATGTTTCCCTCTTCCAACACACCTGATTCAAATGATCAGCTCATCGTCAAGCTCTGCAGAAGCCTGATAACGATCCTGATCATTAGAATCAGGTGTGTTGGAAGAGGGAAACATCTAAAACATGCAGGATAGTGGCCCTCGAGGACCAGGATTGGCTACCCCTGCTCTAACATGCAAACCACAAAATGGTTCAATCATTTAAAAGATTTGATGGATTAACAATTCGTCATCAGCTGTTACTATGCATGTGTTTTGTGAGTGTTCTTACCAGTATTGAGCTCAAAGTCATCAAGCAGTTTGTCCAGATCACATACAGCTGCCTTGAAGAAGCTGTCCATGCTGGGCTACAACAAAGGGCCCTTTATCCCCTCCGATTCCTAAATTGAAACAAAAAGGCTGGTAGTAATACTCTGTTTTTTAAAGTAGTATTTCAAATACTGTAATATGTATTAGGCTAATAACGTCTCACTTTGGGTGGTAGCGTACAAATCTACTTAAGGACTAAGGAAGTAGGTCATTTCTTGACACATTAACCCGCTGTAACATTCTTGTTTACTTATTCTACATGTAGCGAAACATGCTAGTCAATTTCATAGCAACGGGAAGACTGTACAAAAACAAAGCCAAGCATGTAAAATTATAATACCAAAGCTGCAAATATGTCAGATTTTTAAGTGGAAAGAAGAATCTAGCCTTAGCTACTAAATCATAACAGTAGATTTGCCAGGCAGCAACGCTGTCAGATACAATTAAGAAAAACAGCAACCAGCCACACCTTAAAGCTGCATAAATATTTACTAAGCCAGGCTAGATGTACTTGACACAGATGCACACACACCTGACGCTGTGCTGCCAACAGTCCAGATGAATGATTTTAGGGCCATATTACAAATTCTACTTTCTGATTTCTCATGCAGCTGAAATGTGACATTGCTGTGTACTCATTTTGATGGTTGGCACTTTCAGAAAATGTTTCTGCATAATAGCAGAATGACATACAGTAAATTTCCACTGATTACAGCAACTAAACAGGTTGACTACCATCAGGGAAAGACGATTTTTAAGATGCTGTGACAAGATTACGGTTAGAATGCATACATTTTTTTCTGGGCATGTTTGGCCCATGTCCCACTCCTGATCGGTAAAAGTCTTCGAGAACAACTTTCACCAGCTTCAGACTTTTATCCACTGGCTCCTACTTTTTAATTGCCAGATTATGGGGCACCCAGTTTACCTATATTAGCCATAAAGGTCTTCCTGCACCCTCCTCCTGTTCAAAGATTACAGGAGAATGGCGTGCTGCGTAAAAACACAAAACAAACATTTCCTGAAAAGGATGTGAGTCCATCCTGATCATTTTCTTCAACTGAAGAGATTAAATTTACTAAAGTTGGAAAACCTTCATCTTCCTCCTCTTTTGTTCATTTTCCAGCTGACCAGATGCTTCACATGGAGCAGAACCACATGTCAAACATGTATATTATGATTGAATGCACTGGGGCATTTAGTTGCGCAGATGTCAGATCACTCTATTTATCATCCTTGTGAACATTTAAGTTAGAATTTCTAGTCAGACTAAAGAAATATTGTCCAGGTAAATGCAGCTAATAAGAGCTTTTAGAGTTACGGTAATTTGCATCACAATTTTTACATACCTCATAAAACGACTGCAGATGTCAATATACATAATATTTAGCAAAACTAAACAAAGAAGGCTTTTCTCAAATAGCAGTACAGTATGAAACTGTATGCTGTCGCTCTGTTAGTCTTCACCTACTGTTGGAAATATTAAACCTGCAATCAAATACAACCACAAAACATGTACAATATGCCTGTGAGACAGATCTGGATCACAATTTTGAAAAGGCAACAGTGTACACAACCTGCATCAAAAACAACAACTGTTCACCACTACCCCCACACAAACCAGTTCCACAGCAGGCATACCGAGCTGCACCACGTGACTTTCTTCCACCATCAGTGAACTATTTCTGTGGAAAAGTTTTCCTTTGAGGTTTTCCCACATCCACCTGAAGCCAGTGTCATGAGACTTTCTTAGTTGCACAGAAGTCACAAGTTAGAATACAGGGAAGTGTGAACCAAAAATGAAACAGTAAAACCTTTAAACTTTCATGAATGTCCCCATTTCAACTTCTGTGTAACATCACAAGGAGGAAGCCTACGCAAGTAGTAGTGGAGAAGTGTGGACTGATAATACTGTAATTCCCACAAAGTTCAGCTTCAGTCTCACAATCAATAATAGCCACAGGCTAAACAAAACCTGCATGCAAGTCCAGCTTTTTATCACTCCTAAAGTAAAAATGTTTCATCTGAAACACAGCCTGAACTCATGGTGGTGTAATATAAGGACTGGGTAATAATTACTGGGAAAGAAAATGGGTCAAATTCTAAGAAAGTACATCTTTAAAGTGGCTGAAAATATCTCTCACTGAGAGCAGAGTGGAAGAAAAACATCAAAATATTTCTAAAAATGGGCTGCTTGATAACCAGAGTCTGAATTGCCATTTTTAAAAAAGCCTTGTTCAAAAGTGACAAGCAGCTGTCTTCAAAAGAAACCATAGGTACACAGCAGGAGTCTGTAAAAGATAAGGTTCTTGATGATGCTGCAATTAGAAAACAGAGGGTTGTACTTTGACACTAGATTAATGCGTTAACAAGGTCGGTTGAGCCTAAATCCAGAGCTTTAACTGTCACAAAGGTGTCTCTCATTTAACCTACTAGACCATAATTGTAACTGTACAGATAGCCTGCTCCACAGGAGGTTCTGTTCAGAGATTGGGATTTAAATCAGCTACAGTAACTTTCACAAATTCTTTTCCTGACAATAATCTCTCTGAGTGATACAGATTCTCAGCTGAGGGAATAGGACTCATCTGAAACCCTGTTAGCCTGTACGTTACTAATACCGCTGAACAAAGCTGTGCAGATACAGCAGGCAAACTGAATGTGCTGCCCTGAGATTCCACGGGAACCTCCATGCATTCAGTTGGTGATGAGGAAAATGAATAATTGCATTGGTCCTGATTTGTTGTGAAGTCTCTTCTACACTTCTGGTGTTGCAGCAAACATTCAGCTAAAATTGATCAGTCTGTTGGCATTTATCACAGAGAATATCCAATCAAAAACACTACCTTCACTTTTATTTGGCTAAAAGTTATTTCCACATCTGTTTCATTATGGGACAAAATCAGACTTCAATGCACTTGTTGAATATCCTGTTTAAATGTCCACCCATTCATCTATTCTCTGTACGCTGGTCTATCATGTCAATGGTCACGGGAGGCTATCCCAGCTGACATATTGCAAAAGGCAGGGGTGTCAAAATGCATGAAATTTAAAGTTTAACAGCTGTCATGTCAGAAACAAGTGGTTGCATTGAGAGTGGTAAAATAAACAGCAACACTTTCCTACCAACATTCCTCTCCTCCATCAATTACGCTAACAGCATTGTTATTTAATATTTAATCATTTATGTTCTTCATAGCTCTCCATTATAATAAGTTGTTCCTCTGACTGAAGCAGACAGCATGCCATTGTTCCATTCTGTGCAGAAGAAGTATCAAATTACATGTCAAATGCCCCCTTTTAAGAGAGCGTGTTCTGTGTCTGATCAAGAAAACCTGACTAACATGGAAAGTTTAGAACCATCATCATGATACTCATTATCTCTGATTGGCGTTTTAATGAGGGTAAACATATTTTGATTACTGAAAACGAGGACACTTGGTCCGGCAATGAAATACTCAAATGACACTCGAAGTTTACTCGAAGATGCCTTATAAATTCAATACATTTAAGTATGCCTCCTCTGTATGGATAGAAAATTATTATATTGCTACATAATATCTATAATCAGAGACACAAATTCAGATATGCTTCTCAGAGGTTACTCAACATGTTTTATTACAAGTTAATGAAAAGAAATAATGAATAATGTCTCTTCTGTAATAGAAAAATAAATAAATTTATAAAAATATACCTCTGCTATATTAGTGATCCAACTTTAACAAAAATAGCTCTCACAAACTTACAAAAACTAACAAAAAATATCTATATCTTTAGTTTTCTTCTTCATCCGTCTTCAAAACAATGAAAACCAGGACTTTATAAAAAACAACCAGGACAGGACGTGAAAACAGGACATGTCCTGGAATGACAGGACGTTTGGTCACCCTATTTTAATCTTACACATCAGATTATTTTCAAAGAGTCTGAGGTTTTATTCTGATTATACATTTGGCTGTGTTTTTCTGCAATAAATGTAATGAAAACAGCTCCTGCAGTCAACAAGAAAGTTGTTGCAAACACTAAAATCACATTGATGTGTCCTTTTTTCCACAGTGAGCTTTTCCATGCCTCCTGTCTGCTGCTGTGTCACTCAGTAACTAGTTACCAGGGAGGATACATATTCATGGAAGCAGGAAGTCAGTGTTACTAAATACAGGCCTTACGGTTAACAATCAAAGCTGATGAACTAGTAGTTGTTGATTAGACTCGCCTGACTTTTCTCTGACAATAACATTTCTATGAGCCATCCTTCAATTTTTAATCAACTACTGTTAACTGGTGACAGGTAGGGTTTGGCTATGGAGGGCAAACTGTCAAACTACTGGATCAGCTATGGTTGGTTCTGTCTTTATGTCCCTGTCAGCCAGTTCTGCTGCTCAGAATGTGTCGCTCTGTCTAAACACTGTGAGGACGACGTGTTAAGCAGGACAAAGACACCGAGTTTACATGTTTACAGCTGAACTCTCACAACCTGACGGGTCACAGAAACCGCTGAAACATCGATGGCAACTGTTTTTACAGCTTCTCTTCATCTCTAAACACTTGCTTACATCACAGGAAAGAAGTCTTTACATACATGTTTCAGTGTCAGTGTGAAAGCCAACTTCTCTGTGCGAAATTAGCAAACAGGCTAATCAGCTTGTATGAAACCGTTAGCAGAAAACATTAGCAACACTTCACCTAAACAAACCCAGTGAACAGTGACCCTCGGTGCTAATGATATAGGTGTTGGTGGCTAACTGTTTACATCGATAAACAGCCTGCAGTTTGTCAGCTGTAGTTATAAAAGCAGCTAAATCTAAAGTTAGCCTGTTAGTTGTTATTGGACGCGTTAGCTGGCTAATATAGAGAGCTAGCTGTGGGTTGTTAACCTGGTTTGTTTGTGGTTCCTTACCGGCGCTGTTTTATTCCATGACTTCCACAGTTCTGCTCTCCTTAAGACTTAAATCAGGAGCAGACGGTGTCGTCGTGTCATCCTCTGAGCAGACAGCTGAAGCAGTCCGGGCAGCTCACCGCTGGATTAGTTTTACTGGAGAGGAGGAACTGCTCCACTCAGGCGGCCATCTTGAACAGACTGTCGGGAGGTCAGAGGATCTGCTCAGCCTCAGAGCTGGGAGCAGCCTCACTTCACCTGCACTCTAACTGCTGTCACACACCCTGAGCAGAGAGGTGATCATGTACTTCTTTACGGTCATTTTCGTAATATAATACAATAATAATATACAATACAAAAGTCATACACATGAATTCACAGTTATGGGGTTTACTAAAAAATCTGAATGACCATTTTGCAATCCTTAATTGCAACAACAGCAACAAATCAAATTTTACACTATTTTCAAAATGTAATTAAACAGGTTATTTTTTTTTATTTTTTATTTTTAGATTTGTACTGTACACATGAATGGAATAATAGGCAAGCATATGGGCACGAGGGGCCTTCACCTCAAAAATATCCTACCAAAGTGAAACACAAAATGACCACAAAGAGAGGCAAAACAACCAGAATGAGATGCAAAATGGCCACAAAATGATACAAGATAGTCAGAAAAGTATTTTTAAAGGGACTACAAAGAGACTCAAAATAACTGCAAAGAAATCCTAATGATCACAGAGACACAAAAATGACCAATATAGGGTGCAAAATGACAGGAATAAATACAACATAGACTAAATGAGCCATGAACTGACCAGAAAAAGATATTAAATGATTGATATGAGACATAAAATGACCACAGAAACACACAAACGACCTAAAAGTAACTCAAACTAACTACAGAAGAAACTGCAAACGATCACAAATAGACACAAAATGATAAATATAAAGTGCAAAATGGCAATACAAGATGTAAAAAGACCAAAATATGATGCAAAATGACCACAAAGAGAAGCAAAACAGCAACAAGGAAATAAAGCGAGGTAGCCTACAATATGACCACACAAAGATACGAAACTGTCCAAATGAGATGCAAAATGACCACAAATGATCTAAAATGATCAATATGAGATGGTAAATGTTTTAAAAAAAAAGATAGAAAACAACTACAACTACAAGGTGACTCGGAATAATCACACAAACTTGCAAATTACCACAAAAAATTTAAAAAAAAGACTACATATAGATGCAAAATAATCACAAAAAATGTAATGTATAGTCTGTTTTGATTTGGACTTTTCTCGCCCTGTGTAGTAACATGTTGGTGCCACCGGGTGGCGACAAAGTCCTGTAGGATATACAGCCATCACTGGATTATATTGGCATACTGAGATTTTTTTTTTTAAATGATGAGTCTGAGGCTCAGAAATCTTTTTAATTTTTAAAATTATAGCTCAGATTTTTCAGTGTCAGTATCTAAGAAATTAAGTGACATTTGCTGAGACCCATTTTAGCCAATATTTGGTTACGTTTAGTAGAAATGATTATGCCGAATTCGCTGTTGCTGTTGGAAGTACTGACAACTATTAGTGAATTACTCGGATACGGAATAAATCTTGAAAACCTACTGATTCTAAAGTTCTACAGCTTTCCAGTTTGTACACGCACACACTGTGCTGAGAACCGTTTAAGCCTGTATGTGGTTAAAGTGACCTGGGCCGAGTTAGCTCTTACCAGCTCATTCTTACTGTGCACCACCTTACCTGTGTCTCCTGATAACTATTACTGAATCCCTTTGACACCGAAGCAAAGGACTCTCGGGCAAGTTCTGATGCATTCCAACCTGTGCCTTTAATGCATAGAGTGAGATGAAAACCGTTTTTAGCCTGTAGTTGTTTACATTATGGAAAATTAAGTACGCCGAATTAACGGTCAGCTGTTCCTTTTATCGTGTACTTTTAGATGTACTGACAACTATCAGTGAACTAATATGATACTGAAAATAAATCCTAAAACGGAAGGATTCCTAGGCAGGTTCGAGGACATTCCAACTTCCGCCCTCAGAGCATGCGAATTGAGAGCCGTTTTTAGCCGATAGCAGTTGGATTTTCGAAAGGTAAACCCACACCAAAATCGCCACTGCCAGCTTCATTTTACTGTTCATCATTAAATGTACTGACAACTATAACTGAACCACTTCGATATTCTTGAAAACGGATCCTGAGTCCTGGTCTGTCCTGCACCCTCCGGACCGCTGTGAGGCGCTAACGCAGCAGGACTCCGCCCCTCAGCCGCTGTGAGCAGCTCTAAAGAAAGCGAAGAAGAGAAAACGACAGAAACAGGAAGAAGAAGTAGAAGAAGAAGACAAAAATCGGCACCACAATGACTTCGACCAGGAGACTAGGCAAGGTAAAAAATCTAAAATTAATGTCTTTAGGCCACTTTGATGGCGTTTAATCTACTTGTTTCAGCTTTATTCGTTTAGCTACGGCCTCGAGGACCGAGAGAAAATGTCTGGGTGTGTGTGGCTCATGTGTCCGACAAAATGAAAGGATAATGACGTCCGACAGACGGTGACTGAGGGGGAACCCTTTAGTTAGTTTGAGGCGGCAGCGGGCCGTGATTCAGCACTTTTAGGGGGCTGTCAGCCGCGGCACCGAGCCGGTCAACACGGTGTGGATGTCTGCAGACTGAGGCAAGCAAACGCCGGGTTAGAGGCAGCTCTTTGAGCCGCTGTCACCGTCTAACGGCGGCTGAGGCGAAAACATGGAGACTTTGGGGCTGGGACGTGACGTCAGGCCTCAGCTGTGCTTAAACAAATAATCAATACCTGTAACGAGTAATCAATCGATCAATTGGAAGAAAATTGCCTTCCTGACTGAGTCGTTTGTCAAGCTAAAGCTACCTAATATCGGTGTATTTGCTGGTTTCTCTGTTTACTTAGCCTGAATATCATTAACCCCCTGATCTCCAAGCTGTCCTGAGTGTTTTTTGCTCCTGTCATATTTTTTTCTCACTGTGGGCTCATTTTCACTACAATATCAAGTCGTGCGTCTCAGTGGAAACAGCATAACCATAGCTAGAAGTGAAGAGAACTCAGAAATGTCTTCTGAGCAGTATGACACAATTACAATGTCCTAAATCAGGGGTGCCCAACCCTGGTCCTCGAGAGCCCCTGTCCAGCATGTTTTAGATGTTTCCCTCTTCCAACACACCTGATTCAAATGATCTGCTCATCCTCAAGCTTTGCAGAAGCCTGATAACGATCCTGATCTTTTAATCAGGTGTGTTTGAAGAGGGAAACATCTAAAACATGCAGGATAGGGGCTCTCGAGGAGTGGGATTGGGCACCCCTGTCTTAAATCATAAGATATAGAAGAAATGAAAGTAAAAGTGAAGGTAGTACGTGCTCACAGATGTTACCAATACTGAAAAACATCAGTGGATCTACATACATAAGATATTTAACTATTTACATTTTTGCAACCTTTTGCATTTTTTTCATTTTACTTTCCACATTAGCTCTAAGAAAGATGTCCCACAGTGTTGTATCTTCCAACTTGTTTCTCCATGTACCAATGTAGAGTCATGCTGCATACTGGATTTGTTTCGTCGATCCAGTATGTTTAATTTTCCTTTCAATATCTCTTGTTGTCTCCTCTCTGCTCTGTGGAAACACAGCCTGCATTACACCCAGATTTTTAAAACTTTGCATTTTTGTCACATCACTGTTGGTTGCACTTAGACAGTCATTTAGATTTGATTATTTTTTCCGTTAGAATTACATGTCACACATAATACATAGATGGACCGTTACAAAGTTGTAATTATGAGGATTTTTCTTCTTCTGATGAATGGGGTTTGGAGAGTTATGGCTTATTGATTAATTGTACAGTGTGAAGTCTTCAAAAATACCTATAACAGCCTTTTCTACTTTTTGGTAAGTATTCTAATATGATAACATTTCTCTGTCATTTGCTGTAGGAGGGCTATAATGAAAAGACAGAATAATAATCACATAAAACCCATGTCATGTTTACAGGACCAGGAAAACATCCTGGTTCTCTCATGTGAAATTTCTGATTTCCATTGAAAGCCCTCTTTGACTTGAGTGTACTGGCTGCCAGCTCTTTAACCATCTTACTTTTGGTTTTGATTTCTTGCGTGTGATGTAGCAAAACCTCTGTGTTCAGGAATTTACCCTCTTGTAAACACATCAGTGGTGTGTGTTGTCACAGCCTCCTGAAATCCCCCAACAATCCAGTTTGACCGTTCAGATGAATCACAGAGAAGTTCCTGCAGGCAAGGAGAGGTAGAAAAGGCTGCACAGATTTACTATGTGCTTTCAGTAAACGGCCCGAATAAAAACCTGCCACAGGAGATGACTGGGCCTGTAACTGAGTATTGATTAATCAGTGTTTAATCAGAGAATATTCAGTTCAGTTTACAGCAAGCTTTCTTTTTAAATAAGTTAACTGACTATAATTAATTTTGTAAAAGCATGTGAAGTCACTGCAACATGGAAAGAAGAATTACCTGTTTGTGCCTCTTGTTTGTTAACGTCACATTCCACAGATACAAGCGTCTGTTTTTCTGAAAGTATCTGCCTGGTGATCTTTGAAAAAACCTAGAAGCTGATTTAACAACAGCTGCGGCTGTTCTGAAAACATTTCCAGATGCTTACAGGATTTTTAATACATTTTTTTAAATTCACAAATATTTTGTATTTTAAAAGAAGACCAGAAAATTAATGAATTAATTGTGTTGCTATCACATACAATCGTGTGTGTGTGTATGTTATGTTATTTAATAAACAATCAATTTAGTCAGTCAGCAGATAAGTTATCCGTCTTTTTTAATTTTATTTAAAACATTTGCTGGTTCAGACTCCTTGATTTTTGTCCCTCATTTTCATTTTTTATATCTATAAATGAATCTATAAATCATTGTTAGTTAAAACTGTTTTATCGACACAGAGCTAAAAGCATTAGTTATCCTTATAAAGTGAACTTGTCACAGAACAGCAGGAAAACTGTCAGTAATTAAGCTGTAATGGTTGTTAGTTGCTGTCCCATAAACATGCAGAGCAGAAATAAGAGAATGTTAAAGTTAGCAAGCCTTTTACACCTGGTGTTATTATGCAGGATGTCAGGCGCTAATAAAAACATGAAACCCAGAGGAACACAACACACCATGACATCAAAACACTGATACATTATTAACGACTGGCTGAATTTTTGCAGCTCTGAGGTCCTGACAGTCCTGCAGTATTCATGTGAAAACTGTGGAGGCAGAAATTCATTTTGTGAGCAGTAAAATGAGCCGAGAAGAGCAGATCTGACTCATTATGGAGAAAGCGATGCAACTGTTTACTGTCTGTCTGGACTCGGTCCATCAGGGCTGTATTCCACAGCTCCTCTAATCTACTTCCGCTGCTGTCTGGATAACATATATATAATGTATGCTCTCTGTGATCTCATGGTTCAATAGCTTTTCAAATCGATTATATTTTTGTTGCAGGAGCTCGATGACATTCGCAAATCTGGGATGAAGCATTTCCGCAACATTCAAGTGGATGAGACAAATATTTTGACCTGGCAGGGCCTCATTGTTCCTGTAAGTACTGAACTGCAACAGTAGCTTGCACTGTTCCCCTTCCTCCAGTACACTGCAATAACATGAAGGGTTTTTAGCTGTAATGTTTGTGAACAATCTGTGAACTCTGTTTTGTTAAGTGACAGATAATATCTAGTAAAACCACATGAAAAAGTAGTAATTTACAGGTTAACTGAAAAAAAAGTGGGCAAGTATCGGCTTGTTCCAGCTTTTCAATAAATCCAGAGGAATTTTTGGCTCCCCATAACAGGTTTTAGCTAGTGTGAAAGAAAAAAACACCTGCAGCAAAACGATAAGAATTGAATATTAAAAAGTGTTTAGTTTTTAACCAGTTTTATTAATTTGGGTTTTAGTTACTTAAGCATAATGGATATGTATGGTTATGAAATGGTCTGAAACAACAGGAAAATGCTTAAACATCTGTCAAAGAAGGTAACAGACTGATTTCCTTTACTGTATGAAGACTAATCATGAAAAACCCTGAAATCAATGTGATGATTACACTGAGAGAAGACTGACCCACCAGCAGGACGTTGTTATGAAGTTAAATAGCTCTTTTTGCCAGCGACAGCACCCATATGTGCTTTGTAGACCTGCCCTATGCACAGGTAACACAGCCCATCAAACCATGCATAAAGCAGTAAAGTCAGGGTTGACCACTGAGCTCGAACCACAAACCAAATCATCTTCCCATCGAAACTCTCCTTCCTGTGACTTAAGAGCACACAATCCTGTCCTGCAGCTTGTCGAGCGAGTCACTATCAGACACTAAAGAGGAAAGGTGTCCTGCTAACATTTTAGTGTTGATTACCTACTATGCAGAAGCAACACATGTGAGTGTACCTGCAAATGTCACTCTGGTCTTTCATTTGTCAAGTTTCCACCACAGGAACATTCCCCAGTGGCTAAATCATCTCCTCTGCCTGTGTTTTCATTGTAGTTTCCTAAATGTGAATATTTTCTGAGTTATTTTTAGTCTGTGACAGTAAACTGAACAGCTCTGAGTTGCGGACAAAAGAAGACATTTTTCACCATTTACTGTAATTTTATAGACCAGACTACTAATTGACAGAAAATAATCCACAGCAATGAAACTAATCCATAGTTGCAGCCCAACTTCAGGGTGAGTCAGATAAAATAGGATGATGAGATGATAAACAAAGAGAAGGACCTAATTTTACCTGACAAAATAGAAGAATCAGACCAGTTGTGAATCCTTACAGAGGATCCTGACTTCCAAACAGAACAAAATGAAGTTAAACCAAACTGCAGCCCCTGTTCAATACCAGGGCTGTTTGGGATGAAGCTTAGCGCATCCATCCTACATAGAACTGGAGTCACATCGAGTAACTCCTGCTTGTCTTTGCATTCTATTCAGTTCAATTTCAATTCAGATTTATTTGTCCCCTAGGGGCAATTTAAGGCATGTTGAGCAGTTGGACACAGATCATTAGCAACAACTAGTAGTAAAGTATGAGTATTAGCACACTGTTGGTATTGTTGTTCAGAAGAAATTATCATCTGATTGTTGTAGAAGCTCTTAGTTGGTTTAAAACTCCAGCTGACTTTTTAGAGATACATCAGTGCACAAGTATAAATGCTCCAATGGCGTAAGAACACTAGAGTAGATTCAGCACAGGAGAATAAATGAAGCTGTAATTCTTTGGGAAGTTCCTGGAACTAAAAGTTAAGGTGGAAATGCAGCTTTCACTGCTGCCGTGTTCCTTTGATCACACTATCAACACGCTGCATGCTAACGACATCTAGCTACAGCACAAGTTTGTTTACCTCATCACCTGCAAGAGCTTGACCTGCCCGCTGCTGACAGAGGGAGTTGTACCATTAACATAACATTTTAAAATGTTATTTTGACTGAGACAGGATGACTAATTATGAACTCTTTCTGTCATCTCCCAAATCCACAAACCCTTGTCTTCTTCAAGGACTGCGCTCCATATGACAAAGGAGCTTTTCGGATTGAGATCATCTTCCCTGCCGAGTACCCCTTCAAGCCGCCCAAGATCACCTTCAAGACAAAAATCTATCATCCCAACATTGACGAGAAGGGTCAAGTCTGCCTGCCAATCATCAGTGT
Source organism: Dascyllus trimaculatus (assembly GCA_024666655.1). Taxonomy (NCBI): domain Eukaryota; kingdom Metazoa; phylum Chordata; class Actinopteri; family Pomacentridae; genus Dascyllus; species Dascyllus trimaculatus. The sequence goes on from JAMOIN010001393.1 coordinate 58,915, forward strand.
GGAGAACTGGAAGCCAGCCACGAGGACCTGCCAAGGTGAGCCCAGAGGGAGCGTCTGTGTTTCACTGCTGCTGTTTGTCTTACAAATGTCTTACAGACGTGGCCTTTCTTGTTGGTATTTTTGATGCTGGATATTTAATGTATTTGTATTCTGTAACTGCTTGCTGAATGCCTCTCTGGGAAACTTATAAAAGCTTAATCACAGTTGAGCAGCTATAATCTATGTATGCAGCCTTTCTAAAACTCTGAGAATATCCACTTTGTACCGTTTCTTCAGGGTGTGGAGGTCGGTCCTAGACGTGACAGCTTCTACAGATTTTTGTGCCCACAATTAGTCGACTAAATGTTTAAACGATGTTACCCTCACCAGTCAGTACCAGAAATAACAGTCGGTTAAAGTAGTAATCAATATATTATTAATATACAGCACTGGTTAACACTTGCATCTGAGGTGTTACACACTCCTCCTCTTCTCAGGCTAACGCCCAGATGCTGTAAACCAGTAAGGTGAAAGCGTGACAGATGACATCTGGTCAAACCGGTTCTATAGAACAGCATTTGGTATTTAGTTCTAGAAACTGAAACGAAGCAAATGTGTAGATTGCATTAGCATTAAAATGGTTTGGATGTTTAAGAATCTGTCCATCCATCCATCTTCTACCCCCAAAACACACCTTTGGGTTTGAAAGGCATACTGTCTTTAAAAAGGAACCAAAAATAAGCCTTTAATGGGCCGCCGTATAGCTCACTGAGTTGGGGCGTTGCCACGTGGGCGCAGGCTGCCAGCAGCAGTTGTGGGTTTGAGTCCGGCTCGCAACCCTTTGCTGCATGTCCCCCTCCCTGTACCCCCTTTCACTCTATCAATAAAAGCTTCAAAAATCTCCCCCCAAAAAATAATATTTTTTAAAAAATGCACCTTTTATCACAGCCAGAAACTGTAAAAACAGAATTGAAGCAGAATATTGTCAGATTTTCAGCACTGTGATGGTGCCTGATCTATTCAGCTGTGACATGCTGCTACATCAGAATGTTCAACCAAATCTAAGCTTAAAAATGCTGATATTTTATCAAAATATTATATTTTACCTATCTCATTTAACAGTTAGTCAAAAATGCACAGTTTGCACCAGATACTGTAAATAAAAAAAAAGACAAAAATTCCTGTCCTCCTCAGCGTAACGTCACTGACTCAGTTTTCAGGTGAGCTGTGTTTCCATAGAACAGAAGAGAAACAAGAGGGACTGAGAGGAGCATAAAACATGCTGACAGCATTTAATCTTATCAGTTAAACAGTGCTCAGTTTCACTGCTGTAGGAGTGTTTTCTTGTGTTTTGAGCAATCTAAATTTTAATTCCACTTTATGGACTGAGGATTTCATCATCAGTAACATCACTGGTTACATGGAAACAACTATTTGCGTGTCTAAATGACTTCTGTGTTCTCTTGTGCTCTGCAGTGATTCAGTGTCTGATCGCTCTGGTGAACGTCCCTCAGCCGGAGCATCCGCTGAGGGCCGACCTGGCAGAAGAATACACTAAAGATCGCGCCAAGTTCATGAAGAACGCGGACGAGTTCACAAAGAAACACAGTGAAAAGCGACCTGTGGACTGACGACACAACACTGACCCGCCGCCGGCCTCCTCTCTGTTCCTGTTCCAGTTCCAGCCTGACTCTCTGTTCTTATCCCCGACGTTCACAGAGATGTACCTGCATTGTTTAGCACTCTCCAGCCACTCCTCCTTAATAGAGGCTTGTGTTTCTGTTTCACTTTGCCAAAAAAAGCAGGACTTTTTGGTGAATAGGCAGGCTCTGGCCTCTAGGTGTCACCTTTTGGTTCTTATTGACTTCTTTCTACTGATTTCTTTTTAGAAAAAAATAAGAAAATTGTCAGAGGTGGCATCCTGGAAAGTCAAATCAGATAATTAAAAGTGCTGTTCTGCTTACTTATAAATGTTGAATGTTTTCTCAGATTAATCATTGGCTTATGCAGATCTGTTTACACATTTTTAAGCATTGTTTGAAAAAGGAACAGCATCTGATGCTGTTGTTTGTATCTGTTGTCCCCTCCTTTTGTTTTCTCTCTGGTTTCTTTTTCTCTGAAGATACACTGTACTCTGTGAAGTCACCTGTTGCAGTACATGCAAATTAAAGTTTGTTACTGATGCAGAGTCTAAATGTAAGCAAAGAAGTTTATGGAAATGCATCAACATCACAAGTCATTTGAAATGTTTTTGTATTTTGAAGGAAAAAAATACATTTAATTAAAATTCTTCCACCTCTGTTGGCCTCCTGGGGAAGTGCATATATTGTACATCGACCGTAAAGCAGATGTGCTTATGTTTGATGGGCTGTTGCAAGTCTGGATGTCAGACATGGTCCTGCAGGCACTTATGTTAGTTTTGCCTTATAACCCACTGTTACTTAGCTCTGCAGAAGTCAGACTTTGGCTTTAAATTATTTCTCCATCAGATTTTATCCATTTTTTTTATCTCCTCTTCACAAAACTGAACCAACACTGCCTGGTTCTGGCATTTCTGTGAACAGCAGTTAAACAGCTTAATAAACAAACACAATGCCATCGGATGGTTTGTGTTTCCATAACCACTCTAATTGTTGAACATAAATGTCACGCAGAGAAAACAAAAGTAGGTGCTGGAAGGGCGTCAAGGTTCAGTGAATGGGAAGTATGAAGCACCAGAGTATTTATAGCCACACAAGATTTTGATTTATATTGAAGCTATATTTGACCAGTAGGCTGCTTCTGGAAATGTCCTAACAGTGGACAAAGACAGAAAGACATGATGTTAAAGATGCTAATGATGAAATACAGCTATCTCCTTTTTTTTAACTATTCTAAAATTGTTGCCATTATTTTTTAGAAATGCAGCTCATATCACATTTCAAGTGGTCCTAATAATTTCTACCATGTTCTAGAGCGTCCATGTCATTTCCAGCCAGAAGAAACCTACTGGTCAGATAAAGATTCACTGTAAATCAAAACTTGGCATGAGCAGGAGTCATTTTGGGCCTACCTATACATATATATAATTAGAACAACTGTATGTAAGTATATGAATTGTCCAGATCAACCCTCTAAACATGACATATGCTATTGTGCAGACTGCCTGCACATTACAAAAACACACATGAGAAATAATAAAGTAATGTCAAAGAGTCAAAATGTTTCATATTGTTTATTTAGTGAAGTTGGGGTTACAGTTAACTTGAGGTAGAGTTTTCCCCTAAGTGCAGATCATGTCTACAATTATTTAACTATAAACATTTGCGATCTTTGTGGGAGGCATTAAGAGACGACCTCCTCCGTAGTCTGAGCTCCTCCAGCGGGCTCAGCTCACCCTGATGAGTCCAGCTTTCACTTCCTGAACTGAGCGATGGGAGCCGGGACTTTGATGTCCTGGCCCTTCTCCAGCCTCTTCTCACACTCGATCAGGTAGTTGACCCCGTCGACCACCAGCTGAACCAGCTCCACCTGAAAACACACGCTGAGGCTCATTTCTGCAGCATGATGGCGGCTCAGACAGCTGTGTATCAGACTGCTTTAGTATGTGAGTGTTTTCACAGTAAATCCAACCTCAGATTTGCCCAGACGGTCGTTGTTGGAGATGTCAAAGGTGTCTCCTACAGCAGCCGTGTCAACTCCTCCTGTGCCTCTTTTCTGCAGCCGCAGGTTGTCGAGGATTTTGGGGAAGCGTGGGTCCTGCACAACGATTTTCAAGCATTTATAACACGTGATAGGGCAGAAATAAAGAGTTGAGCTCACTGGCACAGAGCAGTGATATAAATCAGGCTCTGGATACACAAACAAAAGTTCTTGATGTTGGTATTTTGGCAGGATTTGTCCACAATAATAAAAATCTAGAGTCTCGCCAGAACAGTGCTTTAACTGTTAAAAAATACTGACATTTTAGCATTTACAAGTCTACAATAAATGCAACAGTGTATTCTACCTTGCTGAGTTTTGGCAGGCGTACGTGCACGCCAGCCCTGAGGCCGGTGCCCAGGTTGGAAGGACATGTGAGGATGTAGCCCAGATGCTCGTTCCACATGAACTCCCAGCCTCTCTCCTGGATCAGATGCTCCACCTGAGGGACACCATGTGCAAAAAGTTGACAGGTATGACAGAGATGCAGGTAGTGAATGTGGTGCATCCCAAAACTTTAAATATTTTAAGTTTGTCAGACAGTTTTCCTCCAGCTGCAGTCAGAGCGACTAGTTATTAGATGATATCTAATATTTGACCTGTTTTTTCCTTTTCATGTAAACAAGAAAAAACTGTATTAAGATTTTATTTTATTTTTTAGATATAAAACATGTGGTGTGAATTCTTGAGGTTTATCAGATGTATTGAGTTTGTGGCCATGTGCAAACCTAGTTTTGAACAGTTTCAATCAATGTTCAATGTTCATCTAATTAATTTCCAGCCAAAAGAAACCTATTATTCAACACCAAAAAATCGCTATAAATCAAAATTTGGCATCGATGTGAATAATTTGGGGCTTAACTGTACATCCCCATCACTAAATGCTTAAATCAAAAAGCTTCTACTGGCTCTATAAATCATCAGAGTGAAGAATGTGTTTACAGACTCCGGCGTACCTGCTTGAGTCCTCGGCAGAATCTCTCAAATACTCTCTTCATGTTGCCTCCCTTCTCCATGGAGATGACTCTGGTGTGGTCCTCCTCATTCACCCAGATCAGGAAGGTCTTCTCGTTGTTGTGCCTGCAGAGAATTGGTTAAAGGAAATAAATAAAGAGCTGCACAGGTGAAACTCTAATGACTTGGGATTTCACTGGGATGTTCACGCAGTGTAGGGTTAATTTGAACATGCTTTCGTACCACAAAAATACACATTACTTCTGTTTTAGCTGCCTTTTGGACACCAACATGTACATAAATAGTCACACAGCAGTGGACATGCAGCAGAGCTGAATAGATCATACCAGATGCCCCTGGCGTCTGGCCAGTCTCTGGCCATAAAGGCACATGTCAACAGTGGAGAGACGGGCTTGTCAAACAAGAAGTGGTCCTACAGGAGGGGGAGGTGAAGGAGGAAACAGAGGTAGAAGGATGTCAGAGCGTAGAAAGACTACATGAAACTACATTATCATAGTGGGGAGGAGAACAGCAGACTTCACAGACTGAAAGGACAGAGTGAGGATTCTACAAAGTGTTCTTTCAACGTGGCATGTCCTCTCTCTGGGATGGGTTTCACTGAGCGACGTTGTCCTTACCAGATCCCTCTGGCATCAGGCCAGTCTCGGGCCATGAAGGCCGAGGTGAGTAATGGAGACACAGGCTTGTCAAACAGAAAGTGATCCTTCATGTGGTGCAGCGTGAAATGATCAGAGCAAAAACATCAGTAACTGACTGGGACTCGTCTATATGCAACAAGTACATTATGTACATGTAGTCTATCTCAATTTAGTTTCTGCAAGGTGTTGTCCAGCAGCTTCACTCTCTGAAACCCAAAACCAGCTTTTCCAGGGGAACACCTGTGGGCTCTTGGAGAAATGCTGTAGTCTACATGCTGACTCCTGATTGGTTCAATTCTTGTAAAATAAATGAGCAAAGACATGCATCTTTCTTTAACTACCTTTAAATCATTTATTTAAATGCTTTCATTAAAGTCAGATGAACTTTTATTGAATTTAAATGAACTTTTAGCTGAAATAGGATAGAATGCTATGTTTGTGACAGTAGCTGAAAATCCACTTTAAGGTTACAAATAACACAGAACAGTGACACAACTGTGCTACAAACATGGATACTTTTATAATAATTCAGTTAAGACCAAAAAGTTACTTTTTGACATACAGTACCTTAACATTTAAATGTTATTATGCCACAAATATGTGTCATTTCTGTTAAAACAATAATTAGGGAACACATTTAAATAAAAACTGCACTGTGCTCTGGCTGGCTAGATCTAACATAGCTATATTGGCTATGTTAGCTATGTTACATGGCCAACATAGCTATGTTAGCTCTATCAAAGCTATATTGGCTTATATAGCTTTAGCTAATTAACCTATGTTTCTTGCAGTTTTGTATTTAAAACTATTTATTTTAATGCTATAATCTGTTGGCAAACTGTATTTATGTAAGATACAGTGTAACAACAGTAAATTATGCAGCAACTAAATCTAATCACAATGGAGAAAACAGTACAGATGAATTAGTGCTGCTAAATGCTAACTAGCCTAACTGAGCAGAGTAGCAGTAACAGCTACCTCTGACTCCTGTGAAATTCACTGGATTCCACTGGCTTTAATTACCTTTATATCATATATTTCAATCTTTTTAAATTATGGAAGAGTTTATTAAACTTTCCCTCATTAGTTCAAATAACCCAGAAGTTCCAAAATGACATCTTTTGTGGATATTTTTCTGTTTAGCTTGTGTGTACTGAAATATGTTTTTTAGGTTTTAACAGAATTTGTGCCAATGACTAATATTCACTCTTAAGAAACATAAAATTAAGGTTTTATAACTTATATAATTGTTACACTGTTTGGATAACAGGCCTTGAACTTCAGTGTTTCTGCAGTTATTGTTCTCTCTATATGGAAATGGTGGTTTTGATCTCACTGTGTTATTTAAATGGGGGAAATCCAATGTCAATAGTTAATACCTTGTTTCATTTTGAATCAAGTGCTTTTTAGCTCTAACTGATGTACAAGAAATACTTTCATCATGTTGCATATTTCATATCAACATCAGAATTACTTCTCACAATTGTAATAAGAGACTGGTTGAGTATATAGACTGTGAGGGCCTTTAAAGGTAGAAAGATGATCCTTTAAATGTTATCATCTATACCAAAAGTTACTAATAAAAGATCACATGTATAAAGCCTTAAAGTCAGTAACTCACATCAATGAGCTGCTGCTGCTCCTTCTCCGTCATGTCTCCCAGGCTGTAGTAGCGTCCAGCCAGGTCTCCCTTCAGGCCGGCCAGGGCCGTCACAGTCACCCGCTCCACCTCACGACGCTCAGCCCTCGAGCAGGCTGGGGGGAGGCTCAACCCGCGGATGCTGCGCCCGGTCCGGACACGAGACGACAGGACGTAATTCTCATCAAACATGCCGTGAGTGAGCTGGAGATTGACAATAAAGATGAGAGATAAAATGATGATTTCATATGTGCAGGAACAGTAGATGGATGGACAGTGATGGGATTGTGGTACAACCTTGGAGGAGTCCAGGTCCGTGGGATGTATCATGGTTCTGGGGTCGTAGCCATTATGCCTGTCTTTGATGATGGGGTCAAAGAGGTCAGCAAAGACCTGGTGACAATAGCAAAGTCAAAGGTGGAAGTTTGTTTTCAGAAGTTCAAAAATGAACCATAAGATATTTGAAACACAGAGATACATTAAATTGTAGGGACTTACCTTACTATTTATATTAACTAAATATGTATATTGAATTTAATAATGTAGGGTCCTAACCGTAAAGTTGTATATAATGTAGTAGGGTTTCATCTTTTATATTGAAATTAATTCCCTACATTTGAGTTGCATGCAATATTATGGGGTCTTCAAAATAATATTTAGTTGAATCAGGTAAATGTATTTAATAAGGGCCATAACTTTAATATCTAAAGTGGTCAGGCACATTGGTATTATATATAATACTGTAGGGTCTCGCTTGAAAAATGGTGGCAAAAAGTTTTTTGATAAACATGCACTGTTCTGCTTCCTCAGTATAATAACTTCGACTTAAACTCTGGTCTTTGTCTCGGCTTACCTCGTAGCTCTCCTCGTCACCAGCCACACAGCCCACCGTCTTGATGAAAGGGTGTCCGGGGTTGTCCACTCCGGTCTGGATGCACTGATCCAGGGTCCAGTTGTTGGGGGTGACCTTGTCCCTCAGTTTGGCATAGATGGCTGGAGTCAGAGCTGAAGCCATGCAGTTGTTGTGTTTCCTCAGGTCAGGGAAGTCAGAGCTACAGGAGGGAGAGAATCAAAGAGATTTAAATGCACCCAGTCTAATAATCCTGCTGATAGCGACAGACTGTGCAGCAGTGATGGAGCACAGCACTGTAATGCAGCCTCACCCAGTGGGAATGTCAGGTGTAGGCTGAGGTTCAAGAGTTGTTTACCTTTAAACCAGAGCAATGTGGTGCCCTAGGTCAGATTTTATCTGGCGCCCCCCTCCATCAGCGATCTACATACGCTTACAAAAGTAATCGAATAGCATTGTTTTGTAGTAATATTAATTGGGCATTGCTTTACATTTGAATCAATGTGAGCTTTTCCGTTTTAAGAGTTAGTAGTAATAACTAGTTTTGATAAAATTATAGTGAAGGTTACATTTTTCCTGATGTTGCGGCGCCCCCTGGAGGCCATGTCGCCCTTAGCATTTGCCTATATTGCTTAATGGACGAGCCGGTTCTGCTTTAAACCACAAAGGTCAGTGTAGCTTCATTTTTCTTCTTACAAATCTTGTGTAGAGTTACTCTTTAACCTCCTAGGACCCTGCGTTCACATGCGTGGACATCGTATTTTGGCTTCCCTGCACCATTACCCTAACTCTGGAAGTCTGAAAAACTTTGAAAACTCCGCCAATAGTGCTGGCTAGTCCGCGACTCTCCGGGAGCTGTGCACTGAACCCAGCAGTGAACGCAGTGCATGGCCGCAATCTGCTATTACTTATTACTATTCATGTTACTACTACTATTAATGACTATTTATAATTCAAAGACAAAGCTTATTTTTTTATATTTATTAGGTCCTACTAATCCCAAATAACTAGGGTAAATCAAAAATAGTCTCAAGTCTCAAGTCAAAGCAGACATCAAAACCAAATCATGCAGATTATCAAATTACAATATTCATATATTACATTGAAAAACAACAAACATTGAGCGAAAGTGCTTTTCAGTAAAGAAATACAATTAACATTACAAATTTACTTAACATGTTATACATTAAGGTTGAGGCCCTACAGCGTTATTTATTATATAAATTATCTGGCTAAACTAAATACAAAGGTTAAAACTCTCCAGTGACAGATTTAAATTCAAATATTAGGGTTAAGATCCCATATTATTATTTATTTTTACAAATTGACCTGATTAATTTAAATATCAGGGTTAACAAACTTACATTGTTAGGGTTTTACAAACTGACCTGACTAATAATTAAGGTTAAAACCCCATGAAATTATACATGGAAAACCTAACAAATCAAAAAATTGCCCTTAAGCAAGCATATTGTCAACATCTACTATTGAAGGTATGTCGCTGTGCAAGGCCTATGGTATTTTATTTTCTGTGGATTTTACTAGGTGAAAACTTCAGACTGAAATGTTCTGACAGGTCAAGTCTACAGGGAGTCCAGTCTAAGGCAAGTCTCTGGTCCACACCTAATACTGATTTAGACCTTTTCTGTCTCCTGTGCTCCATGCGACGTTAACAAGTAAATAGAAACTTTTCACAGCATTATTTTTATCCAGCACAGCCACTGAAGGCTGGAGGAGAGGGGGCAGGTGAAAATCAGTGTGTGAAGTGTAAAAGAGAGTGAGTCAAAGGTAACTCAGATGTAACTTGAGAGTGTCACTGATCCTGTCGGACGTTGCCGTTCTATCCACCGTGACTCTCTCATACCCTCAGAAGTTCAGTGGCAGTGAGCTGATGTAAACCACACAGTCACACCAATCCACAAAATGTGTTTCATGCTGTAGCCTTTATGGAGGTGTGACACTGTACTTTGAACACATGATTGAGTCCATAAAGGCCACCTTTCCCTTCTGTTCTGCAAAACTTAGCAGTGAGTCATTCTTCTGAAATGTGCATGTGAAGCACGTAGTCAGATTCTGTGTTGTCAAGGCTGATAATTATAGTGAGGACTGTTCACTGACTTATGGAGGCCATCCGTTCACTGCACTTACAGCTGTCTGTGTGGTCCTGTGTTGTTTCTCATGAAGTAAAACCATCACATTTTGCCCCATTGTCCAGTATCAGTGGAGTTGCCCTGTCCTACCTGGGAGGATAGAGTTTCTTCTTGGCCTCAGCAGCCAGAGAGCTGTTTTCGCTCAACAAGAAGCCAGAGGCCACCGTTCCTGCACCCAAACTGGCCAACAGCACAGCCGTGTTGCGGCCAGAGATCAGACGTGTGAAAGAGCTCGCCATCTTTCTGCTAGCTGGGTAACTCCTGGGTATCTCAGTAGCAAAAGAACTGCAAATAAAAATGACAGAAGAAACAAAGATTTGTCAATGAACCGTGTGTGAATGGAGGTATTTCAAGTCTCACTCATGCTTCACAGTCACAGGTGCATTCAAATGTTTATCCAGTCATAGCAAACAGGGCCTCCACTATAACCTTCTCATTATTATGGCAGCTCACAGCACCATTTAATATGCCAAAATTTAGCAACAAAGCCAATTAATTGTAATGGAATCACCATAATTATTGAAAAACCTTTTAGGGGTGAAGTAAATCCACAAAAAGTTACACGTCAAGCTCTGAGTTGGTGAATTTTGATAGGAAACTTTGTGTCATTGACCAACAGCTAAATGTTTTAATGATGTTGACCTCTGAGGGAGCACAGAACTGGACAGGGCGATTCTACCCTATGTCACAGAAAGATGCAACACAGATGCTTATAATGCTTTTAAAATCTTTTTTTTTCTTCTACACTAAACTTTAAAGGTTTAAACACTACACTACTGCACTAATTGCACTGGGACTGGTTTTGAGCTGTTAGCTTTAGCCAGAAGGAATTTAGCTAGACTTTGGTAAGTACTGAAGGTAAACCAGAACTCCAAAAATGAATATTTGTTATACTATATAAATAACAGAGAAAATAGTAACAGATCAAGTATTCCTGCTAAAAGATAGCTAGCCTAGCTTAGCAGAGCAGCAGTATCTGTGGAATTTACACCAATCTCCTTAAAATCGAACACTTAAATGTCTTGATAAAAACACCTAAAGCTGCTTGAAACTAGAATATTTTTCTCTTCAAACAAATCTACAAGAATTAGAAAAGCAAATTAGCAAAATGATAGTTCAGCTACTGTATTATTGTTACTAACATGCCAGAGCAAAAGTATTTTTAAGGGAAAAAAACAGGAAAATGTTACATATGTATCTAACATTTTCATAATGTCCTTGCTTTTTTAACAAAGTGATGTATTTATGTGGCCTCAGAGTTCATATGGTATAGGTAAAATATCATAAAGTATGTTACATGCAGGTGATGCATGCAAAATAAGGTCATGTAAAATGTTTTCATTTGCACACATTTTCTTTTTTTTCCCCCACTGATGATATCGTTGTTGTTTGATTTCACACCCTGTCTTTTCTGGTTCCCAGTAGGAATAAACTTTTTGGCTTTGACCAAATTCTTCTTTGGATGATATGTCAAGTCAAACCAAATTAATCTTGCACATTTACCTGTATACAGTGTGTACAGTATTATACATCACCCAAACTAACTCTCCATTGGTGGACCCCAACCCCTTAACCAGAGCCAGACTCTGACCTGCTGCTCTAGCGACCCCCCACCACCACCTCCCATGGTTCAATACAGTAACAAGCTTAGAGCAGGAGGGGAGGCAGCAGATGCTCTTAGCGTCTTAGTATGATCACAGTCTCCCAGCCACAGAAAGACTGGTTACATATGACCGCTAATGCTCTAGGAATTAACTATTACCCAAAGACGTGCTAATGAAATTTGTCTAAATGTTCGTCAAAAGGGATAAAGCTGTTTAAATAAAACTGCTGTTTGATGTCATATTCTAGCTTGTCCTTCTCAGACAGTGTCTAACAGACTGTGTCTTAATATAGAGGGAAGCTGTCAGGACATCAGCACTCGTGGTAATCCTGGTCAGAGGTGAAAGATGGCCGATGAGTCCTGTGGAATACACTGCTAACAGAGGAGTCACATGATTTGTATCTGCTGCTGTTATCCCGCTCTATGACGCTTTTCCTCTTACAGTGTCGCTTAAAGACTGTGCACTCTGTGGGTCAATGGTAACTTTATTTATAGATCAGTGGAGGGCAGCAGTGGTGCCAGGATGCACTGCCAAGACCCAAGCCATGTCTGGCTCAGATACACGGTGACATTCTGAACTGATCACAAGATCAGAGCCACATGAGGCCAAGGCAGTGGGAGACAGGGGATACGGCCGGTGAAGTTCACGGGAAACCAAATGGAAATGTGAGCTGATCGGAGAAATCAGTCCTTGAGAAGCCTCTTCTGCTAACTGCTGCTCTGGATCATGTGGTCTTATGGTCAGGATTACACCAAAACCACTCCAGACTCCGGATCAGCCTGCCCTCCCCAGGCCGGTGTGACCTTTTAACTCTGCAAGAGCAGCTTCGTCCTCTCCAGAGGACACAGGAGAGTTTACACCACCACAAATATCAAGTACGTAAAGCAGAATATTCAGGAATTAAAAAATGCTTTCTTTAATCCTAGTTTTATCACCTTGAAGAATCACTTCATGTCCATGGCCTTTCCATAACCTTTCCTATTAATACATTTAGGCTTTTGAAACTCAGATCCACCCTGTCACATGATCTATAAATGTGGAAAGCATGCAGAAGACATAATATTAAAATTCAAGATGCACACACATTACATCTTTATACTAGCGCTGAAGGTTTTATAGGTTCTGGATTCTAAAGGAGGCTAATTTCTGTCAGAGAATTAAGAAAAGGTGCGACAGTACCTGTAGAGAAGCTGCTGCTTTCTTGCTGAAGGTCTCTGGTTAAAGAGCTTTTCACTCTCCGCTCTCGGGGGGCTCCACCCCCTCATGTGGGATTAAAAACTGGAGTCCAATCATAAGTTCAGAGACAGACCGTTAGAAGCCAATGGAGAAGCTGCAGAGCCATGATTAACCATGACCACCGAGGGTCTGATATCACCGTCCAGTTTGACCTTGATATTTTTGCATGATCTCCTCTTACTGCTGCAAATCTCACACAGTCTGACCCTGAGAGCTCTGCACACTACAGCTGAAGAAAAGCCGAACAAATAGGCAAAATCCAAGGCAGGGAAGAAAGTCCTTACAGTACATATAAGTACAGAGAAACAGCAGGTTTAACAGCACAGCTAGGACAGAAGTTTAGTGGTTCAGTGAGTCACCATGTTAAAGTGTCCTTGACAAAGACCCTGGGTGCTGAGGTGCTTTGGATAAATTTTTTAAATAGAATATAATTCCAGTTTATTATTAAGAAAGCTAGCCCAATATTATTCAGTTTACTAAGTTTCCAGGGGGAATATGTGTGTTGTGGTTCATCTTGAAATTGACAGCCCATCGCTGATGACTGATAATGATTACCTGAGATTATTGTAGCTATCTGCTGCACAGCTAGCACCGGCTAATTGTTCGTTCACTTGCATGGGTTTTTTATGGCTTCATTTCATAGTAACAACAGTGCATAGACACAGTAAATGGTGAGGTAACAGAGAGGGAGAATGACATGCAACAAATGGTCCTGTCAACCCGGAATCAATGCTCAGAGGAACTGTGCCTGTGTGATATGTGCCCTATCTACTTGACCGTATAATGTGCACAATATTATACACGTGTTACAGTATAAACTCCCAAAAAGGTTGAGGCAGATGGCCACCTTCCTTAAACCTGGTTCTGTCAGAGTTCCCCCCACCATCCTAGGGTTTTTTTTGGTTGCTTCCCACCATCGCTGACTGCTTGCTCATAGGGAATTCAAAAGCAACTTTGGATTGTTGGGTTTTCTGTTTTCTGTTCTGTATATAATTTGTAAGGTCTGTGCCTTACTATGTAAAGCGCTGTGAGATGACATGTTGTAAATTTGCGCTATACAAATAAAACTGAATTGAAACTGAACTGAAACTAAGTATCAAACAGGGATGTCCTGGGACAACATCTCATCTTAGGATCGGACTGATTAGTCCCAGCTATCGCCAGGGTATATTAAGTGTTACAGAAGTCTTTGTCATGGTGGCCTGTTGCTAACTAAACCCCTACAGTTCTCTCTGCTTGGTAAATAGCAAATGGTTGCTCCACAGGTCACGACAGTATTAAACAGGAAGAGGCTCCACCTGTTGGAACCACCAGGTACTACAGCTAACCTATAAGACGTTTACTAACAAGTATGCAGAGAATACAGGTTTTCGCCATGTTTTGAAACTTGTGAAGCCACGGTACACTTTACCCTCTCCATGCTAAATTGTAGAGAGTGTCCTACCAGATTTAACAACAAAATTCATGGCCACCTATGTAACATTAAGGAACAGTTTGGACAGGACTTTCGTCTGATCATCGCAGCATCTAGTAAGGGGGCGCTGGATCCGATGAGCCATCACGCACAGTAATGCAGTTATTTTGCCTTAATGCACTGCATGGCTACTCAGCTGTCAAACTCATACACTAGATTGATTCTAAAAACTTAATTGTACTTGATATGTGTATTTAAAGTGTTAGATATTAAAGTATAATATTTAACATTGAATATTGTCTACTCATCAGCTATACCCACTTAATTCAGTAGGGGCTTGTAGGAGGCTCGAGCTCATCCCAGCTGATACTGGGCTCTGTGACTTCACAAAACACGTTTTTGGCCAAAGCTCAAGAATTCATGCACTGATTATGATCAAATTTTACACAAATGTCTAATACGATAAAATTTCTGGCATATTAAATCCAAAAGGTCAAACATAATGTTCTGCAAAAACACTTTTCTGGCCATTATTCAATATCATAACTCGTAAACAGAAGGACGGATGGATGTAAACGGTAACGTCACATGTTGGTAAAGACGTATGACCGTGTCAGTACAGTACATACACAGTATCCTGTGTATGTGTCGTTAAACTGGTCAGAAAAAACTCATCCCTTAAATGAATTGTATTTTTTGGAATAACATAAAGGAGGTCAGCGTTTGCTATTTTATTATACAGTCTTGTGTTGCATAATTATAGTTTAACTGAGTCTTGAAGATGCGCTGTGTGTTCTCGAGCTGCATGTTTGCTCTTACTACCCGCGACAACAACAATTTCAACAACAACATTACAGTTAACACTTTTTTTTTGCTTTTATTTTTATGCCTGGAGTGTGTAAATATCTGTACATTACACAGAGAAATGCATGGAAAACACAACAGCAAAAGTGGAATTACAAAGTATACAGCAGTGTAAGAAAGCAAGGGTCTGTAATACTAATGCATATAAACATGAGAAGATTCCAAAATAACGTACCTACGAGGATCATTTAAAGGGGCGGTCATGCTATACTCATGCTATACAACTTCAGAGTCTATTGACATTCTTTATAAATCAGTAGTGCAAAGATACTATTTTACTAATAGTCAGTGAGGTTTAACATATGATGAAATGACCACATTGACAAGAACTAATAACAATGGTTAAACATGTAAAAGAAATGTATTGAACTGTATGGTTCTGTGGCATGTAAGAAACCTTTCAGGCCAATTCTCTTAAAAAATGAAACTTTTGTGTACAAAATGATTAAAAAACTGAAAAGGTTTGATTGTCAAGCAGGATTATGAGTATTTTTGAATGTGTGTAAACTGCAAGGATTTTTTTTTTTGCTGTGACATGCAAATGCAATACAACAGAATCTGCAATGTGACATAAACCCTCAGTTTCATGAGATGATATAAAAAGTGAAGCCCGGGTCGACGTCTCCTGTGAGCCGAGAGACAACGAGCAACAGACAAATCAGTTAGCATTAAGGTTGATCAAATATTTAAACTGTATTTCAGCTGTTTAGGAAACCCAGCGTGTCTCTGCACACACACACACACACACACACACAAACACACACGCATCATGCACAAGGCTTCACCGACCCCAGGTTCACTGTGTGGCAGTTGTTTTGTTGCAGTTTTACTGTAAATTTATTTGGGAACATTAGTGAACTCATGACTAAATGAAGCTGACATGTTCAGTGCTTTGCTGCCTCATCTTCAGATCTTGACTTGATGAAGTCTTTCATGCTTTCTGCATCCACAAGTGCGTGACATAAATTTTGTCAGGAGCTGTGGATATTCACATACAGCCCAAAATTTGTGACCATATATACATACACTGCCTGCACATGACATGCATCAAAACAAATGCATCTTCATGGGGAGAGACTATAAATTATCATTATCAGCATTTGGGGCAGTGGTGGCCTAGTGGTTTATGAAGCAAACTTGTAAACAGTGGGTCGCTGGTTCAAGTTCCTGGACTGGCAAGAGGTTGACGTGGGAAAGTGAGAGTGACTGCTTGTCCCTTGAGTAAGGCCCTCAACCCCTGACTGCTCCCTGCGGCAGCCCACTGATCTTAGTATGTATAGTTTAGGTTAACTATGAATAGGATGGGTCAAAAGCAGAGATGGAATTTCAATAAAGGTTAGATCAACAGAGCTGTAATTTAAGTGGTCGCTGCAAGGCTTTGGAGGAGCTCTGATTTATACGTTTTCCATCGACAGAGCCCAAATCCAGTGGGAAGCTTTAAATTCTCCAGAAATCCTGTGCTATATCTGCCCGCTGTCTGTCAGTACACCTCAGCAATAACTGCACTGACATGATGCTACAGTTCAATCTGCAACCGACTGCTGTATCCTGGAAAAAGTGCAAAGTCAGATGTTGTTTCATTATCGCAGTATTATGATAAAGAAACAGCATCGTTGGTATCAGTGCAGCGTTTCCTCGGTATTTATCAGGCCTTTCACGTACGTTCACAGTCTACATCAGTCATGTGCAAGCCATGATTTAGCTTTTAAATTAAAAAATAAATAAATATGTTTGTGCATTCTTGGATTTGTGTCTCACTATTTATTTAGCCATAACTGAAGACCAGAATCTGACTGTGAAATTTTACCTTTAATAATTTTTCTATAATGTATTCATAAGAAGTACCAAATTTCCAAATATACAAGTACAGAATAATTTAAAGGAAACAATTCTTCTGCTTGTCTCCTTCATTTTGTTTGGAATTTTTCTGGTTAAACATCCAATCTAGATGCTAAATCAACCTGGAAACTACCACACAGCTACCCCGGGGGGTTGTACCGGTCTAGCATACAAATACTGTACACAATGCACAGAGAGCAGGTGAAACGGGGGTCAGCAGAGGCCCCGAGCAGGTTCATTCAGCCATGATCATACAAATAATGTAAAACTCATCTGACAGTGTTTATGTGCAAGACTACAGAGGCAGATTGCTTCGTATTTACAGTGTGATAGCAGCAACTGGTTACTTTCTAGTGCCATGTTCGTTAGCTGACATGATGTTACTACAGTCATTACTGTTCAATCGTATGGCAAAGAGTCGCATCTTACACAGCCTGTTCATTAAATATACACTTCAGATGTTCATTCAACAAGGCACAATTTCTCCTGAGTTTCCTAAGAACAACGACTGCTTTATGGAGAATGAAGCTGTGTTGTGTTGGTATTGTAAAAACATGTATATACATGTGTGTGTGTGATATGTTTGTGTATGAAGTGAAGTTAGAACTATCCAGGTGGAACTCGGGGTTCGATCTTGAGCGAGAGCTCATAGAGAGTATCTTCATCCATCACCAGGGTTTTATCCAGCAGGAACTGAGTCACCTGGAAGGACACACAAGATATTTTAGATTTACTTCTAATAACTTCACATTTCACAAATAGTTGAATAGTGGATCTGAAGGCATCTCATCAGACTCACTTTGGGTTGGTGCTCTATCCTGTAAGGTGCTTGCTGGAACTGACGGATCTCCCGGATGATGTGAGAAATCTGACAGAGCAGAGACAATTCAGCAACAATCAGTGAGGGGAGGTACAGTGATTTTAATGCTACCTGCCCTGGCCAGTGATTTTTTAAATCCTTGTCAAGTTATAATTAAGGTAGAAATGTTTGACCAAAAGTTTTTTCAGCTGCTCCTGGCAGATCAAACATGATGTAATACAACTGCATATAAGAGCACGCCACTCCAGGCACATTTCCTTGTCATGTCTACACATTCTAAGCTCTTCATTTTACAGTGTCAAAAAACTTGAAGAACTGGTTAGGATAAGGGTCCTTTACGCAATGAAATGCTAAATGCACAAAATGTGCTCTGAAACACACCTTTTATGACACCCAGCAGATCAGCTCAGTGTGAAACGTTGAAAATGTTTCTGCTAGTCTCATTTCAACATGTAGGTCTATTTGGAAACTGATGCTGTTCATTTATTTGTCCTTGGCCTTAAGGTTCAAACTGACTCCTGCACACTGTCTAACGTGCAAAGATACAGTTACTGGTGCAACGTTTCAGTGCCAGACCTAGCATCAAAGAGTTGCACGGTACTAGAAACTTCCCTCCAATAAATGTATTTTTTGAAGGTAGACAGTGTGCGGCAGTCTGTTTGAACTTCTTTGGATACTCTCGTCCGTCTCCTACGCACCTGCCTCATGAAATAGATGTGCAATGATCTCCTTTGGGTTGTCCTTGGCCTAGACAGTAATGCTGGATTACTGTTGGCTGTGAACTTCCTAACACGTTTAAACTGCAGCTTAAATTACAGCAGATGCCTTCCTCACACTTTTGCTCTTGTGATTTTAAAAAAGGCATTGAAAGAAACAAAACACCACCCTCTAAACGAGAATCATAAAAGAATGTGCTGCTCCAGGAAACTGCCATGTCAGCTTTTATTAGCTAGCAAACTACGGTGCAGCTGTAGAAATGCAGAAATTGCAACCTGAAATAAAGCTAAACACTCACTTGACTAATGTGTGACAAAGTTACTTCTAGGTGAGAGCATCCCCTACCATCCTCATCTTGGAGAAGTTCACCAGGCCCTCCTCAGTGAAGTTGGGCGTCCCCTCCTCGATGAAGGCCAGGTCAGTGAGGTACATGCCCAGGTACGGGACACATGGAGGGTTACAGCTGCACACACAGGGCATAACATTACACAGCTGTTGTGAAAACACTCACACATTTATGACCTCTTTTCTTCAGCGGTACTTACTTTTTTAGCGTCTCTCTGAGATTCTTGAACCTCCCCTCTGATGAGACTGTCTTCTGCAGCCGGTCCATCAGCGCCTTCGTCTGAAAACAGACAGAAATGTTAGAAACGTTTGGGGCACAGAAGAGGACTTATTTCTAAACCGGGGATATGAACCTGTTTGCAGACTTTGGCCCAGGTCTTCTTCAGCCGGTAGATGGCACTGCGGTTGAGGGCGGAGGTGATCTCCAGAACACCGTTGTAGTTGTTGAGGCAGCGGCAGATGTCAGCCACTGCCAGCCACTTCTCTATAGAGCTGGCTCTGGAGCCCACGTCAGTGTGGGTCATGATCTGAGACGCCACCAGGTTACTCATCTGTGGAGGGAGACTCAGTCTAGTTTCTGCATGTTTGTGCTGCTGTTCAGTTTGGTCACTTTATACTGGGAGTTCTTTCTAATAATTCATCTCATTGATATAAACTGGGTGGACAGCAACAGAATTTAACAGGATCACAAACTGACCTGAAGTTAAGCACAAAAGTCAGCCTCAACTAGAAATCTTAACATCAGCCATGACTCATGTTCAAAAGTGGGTCAAGGAATCATGCTTGCAACTTAACATAAAGAAAACCGTCTGCATGATGTTCGCTAAAAAACCAACTGAATAACAACGGTCCAGTGTCTTTCTGGATGGAGTAGAGCTTAGTCTTGCCAAAGACTTTAAATACCTGGGACTGACATATTAAGTGCCTCACAAAGACTGTTAATTTTAATGTAGTAAATTTCAGACAGGTAAGACCCTTTATGACTCTGTATGCTGTGCAGATGTTTTTACACTCTATGATTCTGTCACATATAGAGTATTGTATAACCACATGGTCACTTGCTGCTGGCAGAACACTCAAACCAATAGAATCACTTTTTTAAAAAAGCCATAAAAACTCTGGACAACACACCGCCCTCATTTCATCATTGCACTGTTTTAGACAAATACAGTTTACTTTTCTTAGAGTATTGAGAATTTTGTTAATTTTAAATATGGTTGTCTGGTATATAAAGTTTTGCATGGACTTGCCCCTCCTCTATTACAGGGTTTCATTAAACCAAAGCCTGTGGGTGGGATGGCCACCAGGGCCACAGTTCGGGGGGACTGTGAGGTTCCACACAGGAACACCACATCTGGACAGACTGTGCTCTCAGTCAGAGGCACCAAGTTCTGGAATAGTCTCCCATTATCAATAAGAGAGAGTCCAACACTGGCCACGTTTAAATCACACTTAAAACAGTGGCTAAAGGAAAACCAGGCCTGTGAACACTTTTAGTGTGTAGTTGTTGTTGTTGTTGTATCTTGTCATTGTATTTTGTACTGTTCTCTTTTTAGTCACCTGCCTAAAGGGACTACAGGTGGAAACTAGCATCTTTGCTATAATATGGCATCTTTACACTGTAAATGTTGCAGATGTTCATTAATATGCACTGTCCCTAATAAATAAGTAAATAAATAAATAAAACTTGACTTTTGTGCTTAATTTGAAAGCAGTCCAATGTGGAATATAATTAACAGCAGTTACTCAATAACTACATTTATTAGACATCTTTAGTTACTATTTTCAGCTAAAGTTAAGATTTTGCAAACAAGGGACATGATGAGCTGATATTATATAATGCACTATGGTAGATTAGGAAGGTGGTTCCATGTGCCATGAAGTGCATTAATATATTCTTAAAACCGCCAACAGCTAATGACACTGTTCCCACTGGAGGCTGAAAACTCCAAACGTCAAAATCTAGAATTTGTACTCTTTGGAACCAATGTCAAATTTCCCTTCTTCATCATCCTTTAAGGTGACAAATGGGTGAAAAAAGACAGTCAAAATAGGCAACTTGTGTTACGTAGTGGGACATTTGTCACTATGCACTGAATCATGCAATATGGTGGACCAACAACAGGACAGTACAGAAGGTGGTGCTATGAGCCTAAAAGTTGGTGATCGCTGGAAGTAGAGCTGCACGTGCTCACAGCTGAACTCAGCTGCATTTTGAAGCATTAGGGTTATGGCAGGAGACAGAACACTATTCGTCTTGTTCTTTGTGGCATGAGAGAGCTAAAAGGAAAAGCTGACAGTTTGAAGAAACATTGATCTGTTGGATGTATATCTGTGTTTGCGTGAGCCTTGAAGCTGGTTGATTATGGAACAACAAATGAAGTGTGGACTTAACCCAAAAGGAACAGCCACGACGGATCAGAGACACTCAGGAGAATTTGGAAATACAATGAATCTCCTCATCAGCAGATCAGAGTGGGAGCTGAAAAACTTACTTCTGTCTTATCAAAACTGTACATTAGACAGTAAAATACAGACTTATAACAGTGAGTCAGTGACACTGATGTTAAATCTGTTCCAAAAAATCTCACTGGAAATGAAGCACAACAAATGCTGCATCCATCTTAATCACAGCAGAACCAGGCAGCCTCATCCAAACATCTAAAAATGGGATTTAATAACAGACACAGCCTGTCGGCCTGATGCAGGGACCTCCAGGGTGGGAGGGGTTGAGCAGCACTTCTACCTATATTTGGTGCAGTTTTATCAGCCTTGTGTCACCTGGGAGGAGGCTCTGCCTTAAAGGCTAAAGCCAGGGAACAGGAGTGTCTGCACAGTAAACAGCACAGGTTACATGAAAGACTGTAACAGGCCTGACTGCAGTCTTTCTCTATGTACGTGTGGCTGTTTTTAGATCAAGGTCTGCTGCTCCAAGTTTAATGGGATGCTGCTTATACTCCACCAACACAAACCACTTTCCAAGAGCAGCCTTCATGCTGGTACACCAGTGAGTAGCCTTACATCAGATCATATAGAACTGCACCAAGCATACATCACTTATTATTTAGCAGAAATGCTTATAATGAGGGTGCAGTTCATTATGTGGAGGTTTCTTGCCAACCTACCAACCAGCATGTGCTGTTCATGTTCCATCACTTCAAATAAGAAACGTGTAAATATTTGGTTGGATTGCCAGATCCTTCTGTAACTGATCAAACAGACTGGCTAAAGGTGGCGAGGCTAACCACAGCCGTGATAGTCAAGAGGACTTGTAAACCAGATATTTCAGAAACTTGTAACCCAACAGCAGAAAAGACAAGAGCAGCTTAGCGTTCACACCTGCACTACATTCATACATTGTGGATAAAGATAGAAATTAAACACTTATTTATACAGACAACACTTGTTAGATTGTGTCTGAAATTTGTATACTGATATCAAATTACATTTCTTAATACCACACATTTTAAAACTATCTAAGGTGGCCTAACTGGTCTAGATATTATAAGACAGGCATCAATAAAAAATGTACAAAAAGCAACAAAAGAACAGGATCCATATGTAAAATCAAGCTGTAAAACTAAAAAGAATAATAAAAAGCAAGAGAGAACAGGACGTCAACTTCTAAGATCAATTTGTAAAAGAGAATAAATCTAAAACACTAAAAATTTTACAACCATGAAGAGCAACCAAAGCAAATGGAAACATGTACGTCTTCAGATTTTTCTTAAACAAGTTCAAAGTTGCTCTGCTGTCTCACATGATGTCTGCTGATCAGATAAAGTGGTCTAACAGTATCAAGCAGCAAATGCTACTGGAAAGTGGTTTATGTCAGTGGAGCATGTCATATTCTGTCTGACAATACTGTAGCAGGGACATGTGCTGCTGAACCAGGAGGGAAACAGCATCGGTCCCTCCAGACTGAGAAGCCTCTGACTGCAGTGTGCAGTTTGGGGCGGAGCTCAACGTTTGACTCCACCCATCTCAATGTTCCATAAACTAATTGCGTTCAGTATTATTACATACAACTTTACTTCATTTTGCAACAGTTTGGTGGCAATATAACCCTAACCCTAACCCTTCAGGAACGTGTGTATCAAATTCAATTCAGAGTGGAACCACATACAGGGCCAAATACAGGTTTGTGACTAAGCTAGTGAGCATAAGACGGTGCTTGTTTTTGCATGCAGGCAATGTCCCCGTGGGCGGAGTCAAATGTTAGATTCAGCCAATAGCATGCCGACGTTGAGCAGCGTTGAGCTCCACCCCGAACTGCACACTGCAGTCAGTGGTACTTGTCCAGACCTGCTGTACCACTAGGCCTGAGCTCAGGAGGAAACCACGGTTTAGTCTTACATCGTTAAAGTGCTGGCTGGTCTTCATGATGTACGGAGTCCTCTCACTTTTATCGACCTTCATCCAGCCCTGACCCAGAAACTCCCTGCAGGACAGAAAGCATGCAGCACTGTAAACACACAGCCTGTACGTCCACATGTCATTACCTGCTTACCCTGCTCCTGTCACATGTCTACTCACTGAGGGCTTATTTTTCACTGTAATGTAAAGCTGAGTTTTAGGTCACTATTGCACAATAACCTCAATTTGAATGGGGGCTTTAGTCTTTTTGTTGTATACATTTATTCTTTATCCACTCTGAAAATTAATTGTGTTTAGATGTTGTCACTGTTTCTCACATGTTTATCTGACTGGCTGTTTTCTGAGGAGGATACTTTTAAAGAACATTACAGGGAAGCTGATGGATTTCATGATCTACACATCCGTGTGTCATTTAAAAAATGCTAAAATGTCTGGTTACACTAACTTGACAGTCCACTGAGCTGCTGTGTTACTTAAATTGTGCTGTAAATATTAGATCAGACTTGATATTAAACCTGACTGTGTCAAACAACCCTGTGCAGATGTGAGGCGAGTGCGGATACTGACTCATAGGGAATACTCCTGAACACGATGTGATCCAGCAGTGTGATCTGTTCGGCCAGCTCCATGGCCGAGAGCGACTCGAAACACTCCGCCTTTGGACTCTCCGCCTAAAAACACACAGACACGTACTAAATGTATTGAAAGTGCATTTCAAAGGGTACTGAACTACTAAAAGCTGCAGCACACAAACACCAAATGACTCCACATGTAGGGAATCCACCTGTTTGATGAGGGAGAATTCACCACGACACACAGACACTAAGCTTTCTCATCAGGGAGGGAGCTCTACACAACAACATGATTCTTACCACGATGAAGTGCAGGAGAGGGCAGCTTTTCTGTTCCACAATCAGGAGATAAATTATTTCAACAACTGTTTTAAACGTTTTGCTCTATGAGTAAACTTACTACAGTGTGTTAATACTGACCATCTGTAGAATGTCCTCTATCCTCAGCTGAGCGTCGTCTTGTTCCTCCTGAGAAAGGGCACTGGAGGGAAAGACAGTGTGTTTAAACATTCTGATTAGCTAGAATTTATAATAAAATACATTTGTCTGAGTTTGTCTGCATGGTTATGTAAACAAAATGATAACTAAAATGTGTATAAAGTGTTACTTTAAAAGGATAAAAATCCCCTAAATTGCAGCTCTTATCAGCCGGTGTCACTTTTAAACACAGATGCTAAAGTATTAGCAGGGTATTGGCAAAGTGCCTTGAGAGGGTGATTTCCGGACAGGGTTTGAGAAAAATTGACAATCCTTTTTTAACATAAGGTGACTGTTAAATATTTTGTATTCCCCGACTCCACCCGGTCACAAAGATAAGGAGATGATAATTTTTCGAGATGTCGAAAAAGCTTTTGACCGGGTGGAGTGGGACTACCTTTTCAAAACCTTGGACATGTTTAAATTTGGATCTAAATTTCTGTCATGGATAAGGCTGCTTTATGCTTCTCCATTAGCAGCTGTCCATACCAACAATAATATATCATCCTGCTTTCAGTTACAACAAGGCACAAGGCAAGGATGTCTGCTCTTGCCGCTCCTATTTGTGGTTGTGATCGAACCATTGGCTATAGCCATGCAGCAAAGTCTGGACATTAAAGGCATAAAACGTATGGGACCAGAGCATAAAGTTTCTCTTTATGCTGATGACACTCTGTTGTTTATTTCACATCCTTTGTCTGGCATCCCTGCTTTGCTGGATTTGCTTGGGAAATTCGGGACAATATCTGACTATAAGATCAACCTCCAGAAAAGTGAGATGATGCCCTTAACATCACTAGAAGAAAAAGTTTCTGAAACAGTCCCTTTTAAAAGTAATCTAAAAAGTGCAAATGCCTTGGTATCTGGGTAACAAGTAACTATAAAGACTTACACAAGGCTAATTATCTACCGCTGTTATCAAATATTAAACAGGACATAGTCCGTTGGGAATTGTTGCCTCTTTCCACTAGGGGGAAGAATTAATTGGGTGTTTGTTTGTTTGTTTGTGTTTAATGTTTAATAATGTTAAAAATAACGGTAAATAAAAATACATTGAGAAAAAAATGTGTATAAAGCAATCCTTCTGAGCTGCAGGATTCTTTCATAGTTTTTCATCCCCTGAAATTATTTATCCCCTCCCTCCTCTTCCCCACTCTCACCCCAACCAGTCGAGGCAGATGGCCGCCTTCCCTGAGCCTGGTTCTGTCAGAAGTTTTTCCCCCCTTCCTATTCTAGGGTTTTCTTTTGGTTCTTCCCACCGTCGCTGACTGCTGCTCATAGGGAATCGAAAAGCAACTTTGGATTGTTGGGTTTTTTGTTTTTCCTTACAATGTAATTTTTTTTAGAAACTTTATTTGTCCCTGGGGGCCAATTCAATTTTTCGCATATCCCAGTTGGGATCAGAGCGCAGGATCAGCCACTGTGCAGCGACCCTGAAGCAGGAAGGGTTAAGGGCCTTACTCAGGAGCCCAACAGCGGCTGCAGTGGGGTCTCCATCCCCCGGCCTTCCAATCAGCAGCCCAGCGCTTAACCCGTTGTACCACCACTTCCTTAAAAGCACTCTGAGATGACATAGGTTGCAAATATGCGTTATATAGAGAAAATTGAATTGAAGCTTGGAGGATTTCAAAGGACCAGAAAAGTAAGTGCATTTACTCAAGTACTGTACTTAAGTCCAGTTTTGTAGCACTTGTACTTTACTTTACTTGATTTTCTGCTGCTGAATCAATCAATCATGATTGGAGCCCTTGGATTGATATGTTGTTCCTGTATATAAGAACGGACATAAAGTAGTTCAGACCTGCAGCAACAGTAACATGCTGCTGACACACTGATCCTTGATGATACATATAATAAGTATACCAGTCAGACAGATCCAACCACAACTTTACTGCAATACTTTCACTATATTCTGCTGCACACTTCTACTTCAGTAAAGGATCTGAATATTTCTTCCACCACTGGCTATGACCTGCAAGAGCTGGACCAAGTGACCAACCGGCCATGTTAGCATTAGACATAGATACTACTAATGTGTTGTCCACCTCCAGATGTTTCAGAGAGACATCTTTGTGACAGTATAGAGATAAGAACAAGCACCTAATGATGCTTTTAATTGCTCACAGGCTGCTTTTCTTGATTCTAACTAATGCTTTCTTCCCCCTCTGCCGGCATGGAGGATCTTCAAGAAGCTTCTGGAGGAGCTTAGAGTGAGAAAACACAGGCGTGTCCTCCATGGAAGTTTTTCATCAAGTGGTTTGAAGCATAAATTCAGCATCTTCATGGGTGTTAGTTTGATACTGGCAGCTGATACACCATCATATAGATGACTGCTATTCTCACTAGGAGGAGCTGAGACACAAGGAAGCATGTCAGTGTTAATAGGAAGCAGTCATACTGTGTACCTTAGTATGTTTGTCGTTGCTTTCCTCTCTTGTGGCAGCAGATCTGGGTCTCGCAGCACCTCCTCCAGCAGGCTGATCACTCCCATCTTCAGCTCACTGTTCATGTCAAAGTCCTGAGGAGAAAACACAGTTATACACAGTTGCAGAGCAGCTTAGAGTTGGAGTTCAGATGAGGATGATGCCGACGTGAGGTCTATCTCATATGTGGATTTGTCCCATTCACCCTCTGAAACCCAGAACCCAACTTTCAGACGGCCCTTGAAAGAATAATGTCTGAAATCTATTCTACATCGAGTCACATTCAAAAAACAGATTCTGTGAAAACTAAAAAATCTGCTCCCCTCAGCACAACTGAGAAGTCATGACTGACTCCACTGTGACCAACATGAAAAAAATAGTGTTCAGGTGAACTGCAGGCAGTGTTTCTACAGAGCAGAGAGAAAATAAGAGAGATTGAGAGGAGAAAAAACATACTGAGTCAATAAAATAAATGTAGCATGGCTCAAAAACAGTAAACAGAGGAGCGAGTTGTTGGAAGATACATTCAGCATGGTGGAACATACTAGAGTTGATGGTTGGAGTAGGGTGAAAAGGTCAGTAGAGGCTGTAAGATGTAAATATTAAAACATCTCGCCATTGCTCCCTGTATTGGTCACACCTGTCATAAAATGTTCAACAGGTTTATTCCAGTAAAATAAATCAAAGTTATGTTTTCGTCTTTTTACATATATAATTTATGGCATATAGCTGCTTCATACTGCACAGAAGATTTTTGAGTTCTCTCTCCTTGCTTGTGCTGTTTCCACTGAGGTGCAGGATTTTATATCGCAGTGAAAAAATTGCAACTGTAATGACGATGTGATTTCCAGAATTTTCTCAGTTGCTCCACACTTTGCTCCTTTCATGTTCACATACAAACGGTGCCCTCTAGAGGACAATAAACCAGTTTATATGCACAATAACAATAAGTTCAACTTTAAAACAAAAACAGTGATGGGACCACTGCTCCGGCCCCTGCCTCTGTTTAGTGGACAGCTCCATTTCTACCTCTCTGGGTGTGGTGGTGGCTGAGGGGGTGCTGAATGCAGGAGTGGAGGCAGCTGCATTGGAGGTTAAGACACCTGTGTTCAATCAGTTTCCTCCTGCTATGTGAGCCTGATTCAAACATTCACTCAGCACCAGATGGTAGACTCAGCTACCCAGTGTTGTGCAGACCTTATACTGAATGCTGCTGGCTCAAAGAAATACACTTTGTAACACTTGTTTGTTTGCCTCCAGTTCTTAGACCAGCCACCTGTCTCATCTCTCTTCAGCCACTGCAGTGGGAGTCTCAGTCTCACTCCGGCCAGGCCAGTCCCCTTTGTGGACTTCTGATTGCCCAGACCAGCTCCTGAACTTTGACAGCTAAGTGTCTATTGACAACAGCCAGTTATTGTTACTTGCCTGCACTCGGCCAGCAATTCTCAGTTTTGGTTTTTGTTTAGTCTCTGTGAACTACTGTCGAGCTTTTAGTGTCAGGGGAGCAGCAGCCTCAGTTATAGGATTCCTTCTTTAGTAACTCCTCAGGTTGGCTTAGATTGTGATCTTTGTTTCGTTGGATGTTCTGGTCTGTTTAATTGTAAATAAACTGTTGAACTACATAAGTGGAGTCCATGTCTGGTGTTCGCATTCTGGGTTCTCTGACTAGCTGTGACAAACAGAAGTAATAATAATAATAATGCGTTGGTTTTATATAGGGCTTTTCTAGACACTCAAAGATGCTTTACATTGCATTATTCATTCCCTCCATACTCCATGGTGGTAAGATACATGTGTAGCCACAGCTGCCCTGGGGTAGACTGATGGAGGCGAGGCTGCTAGTCTGCTCCATCAGTCCCTCTGACCACCACCAACCACTCACTCTCACACTGCATCCACCCATAACGAAGTGTATAGCAGGTGTATTAACTGGTAAAATAAATGAGACACCTGACTATAAACCATAATACAGTGTATTCTATCTTTTATACCAGCCTGCAGCTACATAATAAGCATTTCATTTGCACCATGCATGTAGTTTGCAGGCAGTAAACATTATTTTATTATATAATACTTTGCTGACAGCCAGAAAATTAGATCAGAACTTCAGAATCAATATCACAAAAGTAGTGGATAGTAAAAAGAGCAAAACTGAATTCACTTTTTTCCACTTTGTAGAACTATGGAGATTTGATGTTCTTGGAAAGTTGCAGCCACCTAATGCTCATCCTCCAGAAGTGTGTTCACCAATAGGCCCCAACTAAAAAAGTTCACTTTCAGACGACAGCATGTAGCGACGAAAATAGCATCTTATATAATCTTAAAAGAAAATGATAGTCCTTTGAGTTTCCCCGGGGAGGAGGCTGACCTTTCTGCAAGCTTCCTGGGTGGGAGAAAAGACACGCAGAGCAAAGAGCAGCTCCATCAGGGGAAAGAGTGACGGAGAGGAGGCACAATGAAAACAGACAACAGCAGACTCTTTCAGGTGGCCTCCACAGCGGTGCTGTCGTCTCCGGCTGCTGAGGCCACGCTCACATCACAGCCCCTCCAGTCTGAGTCAGAATCGGGGGTTTTGTTCACTCATGCTTGTGTAGTTGCACACCGTACATCCAGGTCTAGTGTGAACACTGTAGAGTTACTGTGAGCTGTCTGCACATAAAAACATCATCTGTGTAACAGTCAGATCATAACGATGTTCAGGATTTAGTGCCCTCTAGAGAACTACTCATTGCATAAACTTTTCCTTTATTTCGACAGAATAATGCTGAATCAAAGGTCAAGATTCCAGCTTATGTCTTCTTAATGATGGTGGAAGTCTTACTGGGTAACTGTTTCAATCAGTAATTGAGCCAACATCTGTGTCTCCTGCTTTATCTGTTCTTGAAAGATCAATTCCAGTAGTTTCCAGCAATCTGTCCCACCCTAGTGTGTAAGAAAACACCTTAACTCTAGCTCGGTGGTGACAGTGTGTTTAGTTTATGCATCCAAAATGTTGCACTCTTCAAAATGTCCACCCTCACTGTAGTTCACGTTCACCTCAATAGACTAGAAATGATGTATCCAGAAAAAGTTTAGCTCCAGGACAAGGTGAATCCTGTCTCCTGGTGCTGTCTCTAGGTTCTGCAATGCTTCAGAGTCAACATATATTCAAACTAAGGTACATTAAGCTATTGGGGCTACGTTTACAATGTAGGTAAGTAAGAAAACAAATACAAAATTTCAGGATATGTCAAGATAAAAAAATAAAGAAATTAAATCGGCTAAAACAAGAAACACTGTATATAAAATAAGATGAATTTAGAAAGTAAATTGCTCTAAAGGATGGAAATTAGTTAACCTTTAGATCATTCTATAATATAATCTAACCTTTATTGATCCTCTTGGGGAAATTCCTTCTCCTTCTTTTGACCCATCCTGTTCGTAGTTAACCTAAACTATACATACCTGGGCTGCTGCAGTGCAGCGCCCAGGGAGCAGTCAGGGTTTAAGGGTCTACAGTGGTGGTGACTGGAACAAGCGATCGCTCTTACTTTCCCACCTCAACCTCCTGCCAGTTCGGGGGTTCGAACCAAGCTCAGTAAAAACAGCTGGCACCTGATATCTAATCTAATCATTTGTTTGTTTCTTAGAAATATGTACCTTTTCATTAAACATTAAAAGTCTGTTCCAAAGTCAGGTCTGAGGAGATGACCTTTCTGTTAAATGCCTCTTACATGTCTCTGTATTAAAGTGTCTCTGAATCTGTTCCTCTGAATAAAAGCTTCCTTATAAACATGCAATAAATATAAATCTTCCTCATCTGGCTGCCTGTGTTGCTCTCTGTCATGTTTATTTTTACGGGGCTGTGAGGAAGCGACGCCAAGCGATAGCAGCATGAAATATGCACAGAGAGGTGAGACATGAACATCCATGTCTATGTGGCAGATCCAGGACCACCTGTGTAAGCGACCCCTGGTTTGACCTGGTTTGGATTTGGGAAACTCCAGCATGCTGACTCACCTGGGAGTGTTTGGAAACCCAGTGTCGCAGCACGTTCAGAACTCTGTTGGTGGCAGCTCTGCGGATGATGAATTCTTTGTCACAAGCTTTGTCTGAATTACTAAAACCTAGGAGGGAGAAAAATACCAAGATTCAGTCAGGAGACACATTTCAAGAACAGAACCTATTCCAGATATACACGGCAGCATCCCTGCAGCAGCTGAGGTATCAAAGTGCCTAAGTTCATACGATCCAGACATATTTACGTACTAATAAATGCATTCAGGTGCTGCTGTTGAGCCTTCTGATAGAGGCAGGAGTTTTGGTCCAAAAGGTTAAGTCTTACATTCTGAGTGAAAGATGTGAGCTGCCTGGTTGACTTCACTTTAACGTTCACTACAGCCAAGTGTAACTCTGTGCTGCCCCTCCCTCCATTAACCTGCTGCTTTACAGTAATGTAATTGACAGGAAAACAACAGTTCCCTCCCTGAGCTGTGAGCGTTGTGACCTTCATGTGTTGACGTGCTCACCCTGGGAGCTGCTGTGCCCGGCAGCAGCGGTGGCGATTGCGAATGCTGAAGCTGGCGACATGGTGCAGCGAGCGTTCTCCCCTGATGTGACTGCAAGGAAGAAGAGACATTAAAAATGACATAAAAACCCCCGAGCCTGCTCCCCCGGTTATTAGGACGTGTGCATCTGGTACACTGTGTACCTCCTGACTGTCGGTAGCGGAGATGCCTCGGCGTGGAAGGAGAGCGGCAGGGAGACATGTCGCCCGGCTCGCAGCTGGCTGGTGATTCAGGAATAAACTTGTCCAGTGATACTGACTCCAGGACGGCTGTCAGGAGACAAAATCACACCTCAAGCATGAGTAACAGTGACTTTATGAAGGGTAGAAGAAGCAGAATACCTGGTATAAATCCAACTTAACCCAGAATTAGCTATTAGCTAGTTTTTAGGGTCACACACTAGAGAGCATATGCTGGTAAGACACTTGGGTGACAGCTGAGGAGCAGATTGATGTCACAGGATAATGCATCAGATTAATAGTTTTATACTCTTTTGTCAGCTGCTCTTCAGAGAGTTTACAGTAGCTCAACTAAATGACTGGGAGGAGCATTTGGAAAACTGAAATTTCAAACTAGACTACACACCCCAAACTAACACAATATAGCTCCTGCTAAAGTTTAACCATTACAATAACAACATATTAGTAAATGCACAGTGGCTTAAGACACACGTTCTCTGCTGTGCACAACGATTAAACATCTAGAGGCAACAGTTACATAGAGAAGGATAATTTCCCAAAAGGACTTAAAACTATTTTTCCCCAGTAAAATAAAAATAAAAATATATTATGTACTGGATAGGACCCAAAAAAAATTAAAAATGCTTGAGTTTATTGAAAATCTGTCATTTTTTTACATAAACTGGCAGAAATAATCTGAAGGTTTAAGGATTTACAAGCATTTAAAAGCACAAGAGGTTCAGACATGCTTTAGACTATGATGTCCACCGTCCACTTCAAAGTAAT
>JAMOIN010001487.1:0-90934 GCA_024666655.1 Dascyllus trimaculatus
AGTGACTCTTGATGGACCAGATGGATGGGCCCGTGGCTGGATCAGTAATGGGCACAGAGCTCCACTCCGACTCCGACTCCGACGCCAGCAAAGTGGAGGTGGGGTACTGGTATGGGCTGGTATTATTAAAGATGAGTTAGTTGGACCGTTTCGGGTTGAGGTTGGACTAAAACTCAACTCCCAATCCTACTGCCAGTTTCTAGAAGAAACTTTCTTCAAGCAATGGTACAGGAAAAAGTCTGCATCATTCAAGAAGACCATGATTTTTATGCAGGACAACGCTCCATTTCATGCATCCAAATACTCCACTGCGTGGCTAGCCAGTAAAGGCCTTAAAGATGAAAGAATAATGACATGGCCCCCTTCCTCACCTGATCTAAACCCTATTGAGAACCTGTGGGCCCTTATTAAACGAGAGATTTACAGTGGAGGAAAACGGTACACCTCTCTGAACAGTGTCTGGGAGGCTGTGGTTGCTGCTGCACAAAAAGTTGATCGTCAACATATCAAGAAACTGACGGACTCCATGGATGGAAGGCTGTTGAGTGTTATTGAAAAGAAGGGTGGCAATATTGGTCACTGATTATTTTTTTGGAAATGTCAAAATGTTTATTTGTCAATTTTGACTTGTTTGTGTATTATGATCACTTTAACAGATAAAAATAAGCAACTGAGATGGGAATATCTTTGTTTTTCATTGAGTTGCATTATATTTCTGCACACTAATAGTTACCTAATATTTGTGCACACACAGATGTTCTCCTAAGATAGCCAAAACCTCACGTTTACTTCCTTGATTATTCAGGTTTGAGGTTTATCCACATTTTGGATTGATTGATAGCACTGTTGCTGTTTAATAATAAAATACATCCTCAAAAATACAACTTGCCTAATAATTGTGCACGCAGTGTATTCTTACCTGAGATGTAATTCTGCAGAATAGTTGCTTATGGAAACAGATCTGAAGAGAAATGTTAAAACTGACATCCAAAAAAGCTGCTGAGACATAAAAGTCTGAACTATTGCATGATGGCTGACACTCAGCTCTTTTGACACCCACTAATAGTACACAGGTGCATTGCAATAAAGAGAAGGAACAAGTGAAAAGGATGTCAAAGGCAATAGGGAACAAGTTAACTTCATTAGAAAGGCATTGTTTTCCTGATGCGCATTTGCCAGCAGAACCTCACCACACACACTTCCTCAACACACACTGTCTCCTCTCATGTGACAGTCCCTGCAGTCTGCCACACTGGGACACTATGGACTCAGGATTGATTTTAATCAGGGCTGTCACTGGATCAATGGAAGTTTATTACCCCCAGAAGGAGCACTGGCAATGAAGCTCTGCCCCCCGGGAGGTGTAGTTTCACCAGCCTTCATCATCCAACCTGCTAACACCCCTTAGGGAGCATCTGGTATGGGAATTGCAGTTTTTATTGTGAGCAGTAAATCTCATTGTTATTCCTCTGAAATGTGACATTTTAGCCAACATCGGTGTCACGCTGGAAAATTGAAAGGAGTGCCACGGCAGAGTATATGTTATAAATACATTAGTCAGGAGTACATTTGTTGTTTGTCAAATGTAAAATGATGTGGCCAGAAGTGGATAGACAAAAGGGAACTAAACAACAGAGCGAGGTTATTTATTTGTGCTCACAGTCCTGTCAGCATGATGAAACAGTCTGCTTCTCATCTAATATCTGGCATGTGCGTGCACCAGGCGTTCTTTTGACAAACAACCAGGCAGCGGTGCTTACAGCGCAGCATGTTATATTAGAGCCATTTAGAGAGACCGCTGGAGCCCACTCCCCACTGCTTTCAATACACTCTGGTTTTCAGTTGCCCAGGTGACCGGTACATTGCTGTGATTAATTGCACTTTGTTAATAAGCAATTCTTCCAACAACTGTACACCAGAGTAAGCGACAATCTATCTGCGTATGTGTGTGTGTTGGCAGTGTCGGTATCTCCATGTGCACACGTAAGTTTCCATGCCAAGCCTTTGTGCCTCCATGCCATTGTACATGAACATATTCACTTGGGGGTTAAACAATTACAAATAAGAGAGGTTTCTCCCCAATATTGTCCTCATCCCTCATTGCCCCCACCACTAGTATTTGTCCAATGATATATGAGGTGAACCTAATACTGTTCTCACCAACCCAATGTCCTGATTACAAACAATTATTCATTGTTACTTACAGTAATAAAAGGGTAATGGGTCCCCATAAATCTACTTGCTGGCACCTCCATCCTCTCCCAGAGGGGTGTTGCCAGTGGGCCCGTTGGGGAATGCAAGACTCGGCGAAACGGGATGGTCAGTGCCAATGTCAAACATTTGACCTGCTCCACTGATTTGAGTCTATGACATAAAAAGCGTCACATTATTGTTTCGCAAATGGTGCTGATGATAAATCCTTGCCACAATTTATGTGTCACAACAAAGGGAAACGAAACAAGCAAAGTCATAAAAATCTCCGAGTCTATCAGTAGGCAGAGCCGGGATGCACGCTCGCCAGGCTCTGATTGGATGCACTGGATGACTTTGATTAGATAAAAGAAGTGCGCGGAATCAGATTATGGAGAATAATAAAGTAGCTAATGTTGAATCGTCTGCAGCAAGGTTGATGCTTTCAATTACATCCAAGTGCTGATGTTGTAGAAACATGTGATTAGCACATGTCAGGAGGAAGCCTTTTGATGTGCACTGTCAGGAAATGAAAAGAGAGAAACGGGGGAGGCGGTGGGTAAAAGATCTTTATCATCTGAGCACATGATTTATGAACACACCCCCCCCCCCCCCACCCCCCGCTAATTCAAATTTGAATGAAATGCACAATTTTCTCATCACATCAACCTATTTCTCATTCCCACGCTCTTCCTCCCACGCATCAAACACACACACACACACACACACACACACATTCATCTATACTGGATTCCTGGACTGCCCTGCAACAGAATGGCAGTGTTACCATGACGCTACTCCGGTCGGTCATCAAGGACAGCTCGTTGAAATTCCGCTCATCTCTTCCCTTTCTCCCTCAGTTTCCCTCTATCCATCCCAACCCTCTCCCCTTTGCGCGACCGGGGTGAAGCGGCCTGCTTTTGTTAACGGCATTACATAAGTGCCTGAAGAGACAGAGGGAGAGATAGAAGACACAAACACAAAGACAAAAAAAAGGGTCAAGATTCTCGACTAAAAAAGGAAAAAACCTACTTATATATATATATTACACAGATAATCCTTTGTAAATCACTTATTATGCGTCTTTGTAAGATAGGGATAAAATGATTAGGAGGCCTCCCTGTCCCCCTTTTTCTACACACACACACAAAATCACACACATACATTCCACCGCTAAACCGATGATGATTGCCAGGAAGCACTTAGCTTTGCACTGACCTCAGTGTTTATTGTAAGGATGGGAAGGCGGATTATAGAAAACATATCAATGGGGTGCAGATGAAGGGGAAAGTTGGTGTGCTGTGTAGATGGATAGAGGAAGGCGGATATTCAAGTAATTTGTGAAGGGAGGGAAAGAGCGCTGACGGACGGCATGTCCGGCGCTTCAAGGACGGGTTGAAGAGAGGTGGGTGTGGCGAGTAAAGGGGGGGAAGGAGAGGTTATGAGTTGGGGGAGGTTGTGCGGGTGGTGGTGGTGGTGGTGGTGGTGGCGGGGGGTGTAATGCGATAAGTGGGCCGTTTGATTCAATCACGTTCCACGTCAAACACACGTTTCATTCTGCTTCATTTAGCTCAGCCGAGGCCAGACTCTGTGACTCCCACTTACACTTAAACACATCACTGATACATTCTGAACCAGGGAGCACCCGCTTGCATGTTCTCACATGAATACACACATAGGCGCCAATGGCATAAATCCATCAATATCGTGCAATAAGCCTAAAAAAAAAGCTTGCACGGATTTTTGTCTGCGACGCCCACAAACACTCACTTATGCACACACACATACATGCAGCAGCAGAGATGCACCTGCCTTTGGTTGGCCCATTAACCATGTTGAGAGGGAGGAAAGTCAGGGGCAGTGGAGTGTCTCTTATTCCAACAATCAATCATACATTAGCCAGACAGCATATCCAACTGAGCAAGCTGCCAAACAGACAGGGAGACAGAGAGGAGGAAATCACTGCCTAACACCAGGGGCCAGATGCAGAGAAGTCGCTGTAAGTGTAGGTTTGAGACTAATAATTGTGCTCACAGTTAAAGAAAATACTCATGCTCAGATTTGTAAAGCAGCACTTATGCCTGTTTCTGTTTTGTCAATCTCCCTCTTTCACAGTCTTCCATAAATTAAGGTAGATAAACCCTTAATCAAACGCTTTCATATCAATAGATATGCTTTTTTCCCCAAAAATTCTATGCACCTGTCAGTGAATGCAGTTTCCAGAGCAGCTATCCTCACACACAGCCTAACTGCTCTCACATTATTATCTCAATCACAATTGTAATCGAAAGTCAGCAAAATAATCAGCATAGTCCAAGTCCACTGAGCAGTTCACAGTTCAGTTTATATTTGATTTGTATTAGACATGGGTTCTGACTTGTATATTGGGAATATTGGACAAATGTATAAATACGCTGCAGCAACTTGCATACTTTTCTTCTAGGTCTTTCTGATGGCTTAAAAAAGTTTCCATGGTTATGTCTCACATAATATATTCTCCAACATAAATTCAAGGTCTCGACAGTTGTCATAAGTGACTTTGTACAGACGCTTATGGTCCCTAGAAGAAGAATACTACTGATGTTAGCCACACTAATGAGTACTGCATAATTTTTACTGCACTGGCAGGCAGCTGTGCTCAGGTTGGCTTTTACTAACATGTTAGTTTATTGATTCATCCTGTGTTTTTCCCACCCAGGGACATGCCTTCAGTACTAACGCTTTCAGTCCCAATCCTATCTGTTTACTTTTATTTTTTTATGCTTTGCTTTTCTGTCAGTGGAGACACACTGCTACATTGAAACATGAAATCCATGCTGACTGCATTTAGATTGTAATCAGAGGTATTCAATAATACACTGAGGGTAGGTTTGTGTAAATACATGCACTACCTGTTGTTATATACTGTCCACCATAAATACTGTTACATACCACCTACAATCCTTATTGAGAGCTACAGTTTTTTCAAGACAGAAGCAGTCAGACAATGGGTTGTCAGAGTACCTTTTCACCTTATCTTCTGAGAAAATCATCATACCGTTACAGAATATTTTCAAGCTTCTCTACCTGCATAACATCAAACAATATTGCCGCCTCCAGCTATTTTTTCCCATATTGACGGGAAGAAGAAAACAGAAGACACAGTTTCTTTGAGGTCAGTTTGTTTTGCTGCTTGTTTTCAGTCCATGCCAGTGGCATTGCTTTACGGCTAGTCCAAATGGTCGGTCCATTACTTTGATCCAGGCTGAAATATCTGAATGACTACTGAATTGATAACAATGGGACTTTGTACAGACACTTATGGTCCCTAGAAGAAGAATACTACTGATGTTAGCCATCCTCTGTCTTCTGCTCTCGCATTAGGTAAAAGTTTTGACTTGTCAAAGGAAATATCTCACCATCTACTTTAAGGATTTATGCAAATTGTGGACATTAATGGTTCCCAGAGGATGAAGCATACTGATCCCCTTTTCTGACTGTCTGACTTTAGCATCACCGGCAGGTTGATGTTTGAGGTTTTGAGTGGAAACTCTCAGCAACTATTGGATGGATTGCCATGAAAATTGGTATAGACATAAATCATCTGTCTTTTCATCATATCTGTTTATCATGAGCTAGTATTGAGACTGTGAGCATTTCAGCATACTGATGCTTGTTTTAGCTTAAACCATATGCGCCATGTGCTACTTTTCTGTTTTATCTAAATTATAATAATTGCCAGTTTCCATCACATCAACTTCCAGATCTGCAGACAATAAGAACATAACACAGAAGCACATGAAAACCAAACAAAAGAGGCTGTTGTTCAGTCTAATCCCTTATTTAATGATATGATGATATACAAAGATTATCCACAACATTAAAACCACCTGCCTAATATTATGTAGGTCCCCCAAAACACCAAAACAGTTGTGGTCCATTGCAGCATGGACACAAGACCATTGGACTGGCCCTGAGAGGCTGGCATCAGGTCCTTCGGGTGCGACCTCTGTGGATCAGATTTGTTCTGGCACATCCTGTGGATGCTCAATTGGATTGGGATCTGAGGACTTTTGATGCTGGGTCAACAACTTAAGCTCTTTTGTTTTGTTTGCTGAGTTGTTCCTGAGGTAAGGTTTGGGGTCGCGTGTTGTGTCTTGTCCTGCTGGGGGAGGCTGCTACTGTCAGGGAGTGCAGTTGCCATTGGGGAGATGCTTGATCTGCAACAATGTTTAGGTGGGTTATATGTGTCAAGGTAACATCCATATAAATGGCGCAATTCAAGGTTAACCGGCAGAATATTGTAGATGATCAATGTTTCACCTGTCAGTGGTTGTAATATTGTGACTGATCGGTGTATTGTCAGTGTAAAGTATTAGCGACTTTATGACATGAGCATAACTAAAAGAGTCTTTCAGTTGCTTCTGCGTGCTGCACCTCAAAGGCTGCTTGCCCAGAGCAAGTGCAAGGAAACGTATCATAATTGGCATAACAAGTTGCTGCAGACAGCATTTTGGACAGAGTATAAGATACAAGTAGCAGTAAGTGTGTTTGAGTTCTAAAAGCAGTGAAGCAGAGAGGAGTATAAGAGAAACAAAGGCAACTTAAGTTACCTGGATTGTGCCGTTATTCAGTAATGAAAAGGACAAATTTAGTTTGGACATTTGGGAAGACCCCAGATAGATCATTATGTATGGTGGTGTGTATCGAAATTCAAACAAGGAAAAATGAGCACAAGTTAAAGGAAACATTAAGATAACAGAATTAAAACTCTAATTAGGGCATTAGGAAGCTACAAACCACTACAGCTAAAGCAACCAGGCACCGTCTCTGGAGCTCACCTGGGAGGATAAGACTATACCCTTCACAGCGGTTATGCTCAGAACAGTGTGTATTTTCTGTCATTATGGTTAAGCTTTTAGAGCTTGAGTGGACCTACCGGAGACCACGCCAGGAAAACCGGTGCGCTTTCACATTTCTTTTTTATTTTATACCTCTTGTTTACTCAGCTGTTTCTTTTATTTTGCCGTTGTGTACGTATCAGCGGAAACACTGCAGTCAGCAGCACAGATAGCAACACATGCGTCAGTGAAAAGATTCAGGATTCCTGCTTTCTTTTCCACTTCCTGACATTTGTAAGTATTAATAATACATGGATCCCTTTTTTTTTCTCTCCAGAACATCGCAAAGTTGCGACTGCCGCGTCAGCAGAATTTCACACGAATAATAAATACATGATGCAGAGTCGTAAAACTCCATTTAATGTCACAAAACAGATGCTTTTATTGCTTCAACAAGTAAACAAAATGTGTTTGACTGAGGGGAACAGGTGGAGCCCAGCTCATTGACGGCCAACATCACAGATTTTTGGAAGAGGAGCACATGAAAAATGAATGAAGCTTAAATATGGTAACAAGTTCATCAAGTTCAGGATACGGCAACTTTGGAAGTTAGTTGCAAACTAGCCAAGCCTGACTAAATGGGTCTTTGGAAGTTATGACATGGCTGACTGATCTAATATGATTGTGTTAAATTGTAAAATAAAGGAATCTCATCTGCATATCATAAATGAAGTAGTGATGCATGAGGTGGATGTTTTGCATTTTAGCGCGAGTGTAAAATATGCATCTGTGTGCGCCTTGTTGAGATCTGACTTTCATTTTAGTGATGCATTATTTATGCGCGCGCATTAGTAAAAACAGCAGACAGACAGTGCTTATACATATTGGTTTGTAAGTGGGAATTAGTGGTATTCATAGTGTTGTGGTTTACTGAACTGTAAGGCAGCGAATTACTGTGAAAGCTGCTCCTGATTGTAAGAGTTTGTTTAGATTGCTCGCCTCTGTCTTTTTTTAACCCTGGGAAGAGAAAATAAGATGTCAGAAAAAGCACAAGCTGAACTAAAAAAAAAACCCATGAGTGAGTTTTCAAAGGACACCCCCACCCAAAGGATGCCACTTTGGGAGCATTTACTCGTCAAAACATTTGTTGTCATGACATCCAGGCTTCAAGGGTTTCTCACAAACATAATGCCTACAAGTACTCCAAGGAGATAATACTGTTGCTGCCATTTTTTAAGAGGATGCTTCCATTTATTATCCTTATTTGTTGCATGTAAGTTTGACTTTAGCAACTTGAACACTAAAATCTATCAACGGACATCAATCATAATAAAGATAACTGTGTTCTTAGTTGTAATTCTATAAACTCACAAATATAATAGGATCCATATCCATCTGTTGTGACCTTCTTTTAAAAAAGTGTGTTTTTATGTACATTTCTAATTGGCACAGGTAAGCATTGATAAAAGACAAAAATCTGTGTTGAATGACTATGTGACTGCATAAAACAAACATGAATGCTGCACCGATCAGCCACAGCATTATGACCACTGACAAGTGAAGTGAATAACATTGATCATATTAGTACTATGTGCTGTTCTGATGGAAAACCTTGGATTTTGACTTCCGTGTTGATGAAACTTAGACACCAAAATAAACATTGTCCCACAACAAGCACACTCCCTCATGCAAATGGAAATCCCAAATGTTACTGGTGTACCCCCACAGGAAAATGCACCCCACCACATGGAGAAAACATCAAACAATCAAGAACATGTTGAGGAACATGACAATGGCCCAACATGTTGATTTGACCTCCAAACTTCCTACACCCCATTGTGATCAAGCATCAACAGGATGCAGTGGAGCAAGTTTGATTGACAGAGGCCCCACTGCACAAGCCAGAATACCCAAAGGATCCACTGCCAACATCCTGGTTCCAGACCCCATAGGACACCCTGAGAGGTCCTCTTGTCCATGTCCAATGGTTCAGAGCATTTTTGAGCACATAAGGGAGACCAACACAATATTAGGCAGGAGATCATAATGTTATGCCTGATAACATTATGATCAGGCATCATGTTTTTACACATTTTTAGATTTGATCGGCACTCTTTTAACTATATCATGTTGTCTTGATTTCATCTTTGATTATTTAATGGATGATTGGATGATGACTTGGATGATTATCACTATCTGCCATTTGTCCTCATATAACTCTCAAACACATTTTTTTTTTTTTTGCATTTTCTGAAAATGAAAGTTTCTGTTTGACCTGAAGGGTGAGCAGCATCAGCTTCCTAATTAAACGCGTATAAATATACTTCACCGACTACAACATATGTTGCGGTCTGATGTGGTCGAAGCCTACAGAAACCGTTACTGCAGTGCCCCAGAGTCAATATCTAAAAGCAAGAGAAATAGCCAAAAGACAAACGGGCAGCAACTTGCCTTCAAAGCCTTTCAGACTTAAAACTAAGGGGAGAAAAAAAGCAGATTGTAAATAATTAATTTTTACTGCAGTCAACCACCAGTGCTGTTTGGACGGATTTCTTTTCCTTTCTTTTCTCTCGCGCTTGTTAGGGTCATGAGAGTCCTGCTTGTGATGCGACAGTATGTTGTCCTCATCGAACTCGTTTCCTGTCCGCCCGACGAAAAACATATATTTTTTTCAATATTTCATGACCCACTGAACACCGCGTGTAAAAATTGCATTCAGCATTTGCACCATGTTTTTTTCTGTGTCACTGAGCACTCGCTGTGATTCTGTTTGAGCCCTGCTATTAAAAGATACCACGCATATGAATTATGGATGGACTGTTAGAGGCTAAAATTGAGCCAAAATGGAAGTTTCCTCTAAGAACAGTGTGTGCAGCGGGAGTTTAACGTCATGTTCCTCATGCAGACAAAGTGTACATTCATTACTGGTGCAGCATGTGCTCCTTACGCCCATGTCATACTACTTATGCAACAATATCTAACAGAAGGAAAACAATGATCGAGGGTATGCAAGGTTACACATTCATATTTATGCTGCAGAAGCCACTGGAAAGCTTGTAAAGTGTAGCATTGTTGATAATAGTGTTTGCTTTCCTATCTCCTCTCTGTTGCTTTCTTTACGTCTCATACACTCAATCACAAATAGACTTGGGACTCAGGGCCACGGCCTTTACCTTTTAGTGTTTGTGGTGCTTATTGGAGCGTGCTGTCTATGCCATGGCCCAGCTCTCAACAATGGCCCCAGCCAAGATCACATTTAGTTAAGAGCCCATTGAAGACCTGTCTTGGGGCTAAACGCAGAGCAGCAAAGAGTCAAGGAAGAGCAGAACAGATTGAGGGAGAGTGATCAAAATCTGAGACGGGACACAAAGACAGAGATGAACGACTAGTAGCAGCTGTGTGTGTGTGTGTGATACTGGTGAAGTTTGAACCAGGTTTCGCCGCCTCATCGATTTCGAAACCGAAAATGAAAGTTTAACCGAGAGGAAACTTTCTCACCCGCTATCAGTATCACTTACTGAACACCTCCGATACACGAGACTCCCATGAATCCACCGTTTGTCCAACCCTCTCCATCCCAGCAGAGCAGGCAATCTCACTCTCATCTTGATTCCCTGTTGGTATTGTCAAAATGATGGAAATAGCTGCAATTCCTCAGTGAGTGGAGCTCTCTAATGGTGATGGGTGTTTTCTGCTGGCATGAAATTGCTAACTTATCTCCTGGAGGGCGAGATCAGG
The DNA here is from genome assembly GCA_024666655.1 of Dascyllus trimaculatus. Lineage (NCBI taxonomy): Eukaryota > Metazoa > Chordata > Actinopteri > Pomacentridae > Dascyllus > Dascyllus trimaculatus. The sequence goes on from JAMOIN010001487.1 coordinate 10,749, forward strand.
CGTCATCACTACTGTCACGCCAGGTATTATTCATTGCCTCCCTCTGCCCACCTCATGGTGATGGAAGGCAACAAAGCCTCGTATTTCATGTGCCGTAATTAGGATCATGTCTGGCAAGGAGTGCGGTCACAGGTATACGCTGCTCTGATGAGCTTTGGCGAGTTTTACAGGATTTTCTCAGATTTTCTCTTCTGTGAGAGGCAGTATTGATGTTTTAAAGGGAACTAAATCCCCTTTTTGAAATTGGTTAATGGCATGTACAGTCTTTCTTTTATAGTATTAATTGATCCCGATTGACTACAACAGAATTCCAGCTCTCTGGAGCACTTCACCTACCTTTGCTGCATCAACTGAGGCCTTACTATGCTCATGTTAAGGTTGCAGTACCTCTGACTTTGAACTTTGCGGTCTTGGCTGTTAGTGAAGATGGACACTTGGGGGAACTAAGTCACTGTCACTGCTTTAAACTGTCATCCTACCCACTGCAGTACCAACAAACCCCAGAGGCAGAGTTGTCTTTTTTTGTCATATCTCACAGGAACTGTATTTTATCATTCCAATTTTTACATTGTGCTTCTGATTATTACATGTCATTGTTTTTTTCTGTTTTAAGCTTTAAAAAAAAATAGTGTCCTGGTAGACCCCAGGCAAAAGCACCAATTTCTGTCTATGCTGTTTCATTAGATGGAACTATTTATTGAATTCATCTTTCCCATGGGTCCTAATTTAATGGATTACTCACCATCAGATAGTGGCATTCTGTCGGTCATTTTGAAGGAGACAGACACAGATTTCCTCATAAGCTCTCTGTCTAGGACCCGAAATAGTGCTCTTCCTAAAATAAGATGATGTTCAAAGTCTGGAATACAATGATAACTTTACGATAAAGGGTTTTGTGACTGTCAAATTAAATCTTTACGTTCTGTTATACAGGACGGAACTAAAATAGAATGTCATGTATATGACAGATCAGAACACGGTGGGAAAGTGGGGAAAACCATCTGTGAGGCTGTAGAGATGAAGGGTGAGAGGGAAGGGTATGTAAGGGGAAAGAAATAAGAAGGTTTGTGCTGTTTCTGAGGACCCCAAGAGGCATTTGGCTTTAATAAGTGTAGAATATATCTCAGTAATATATTTTTGGATAGCGTCAGTGTTGGTTTTGGACTGGCCAGATATGGCACTGATGAAATTTTGAGACATGTAAATACAGTACAAATAATGTTTATGAGAAATAACTTAAAAAAAATATACCATGATTAAAGGGTGGTAAAGAAGCCTTTAAAGCTGTGGTAGGCAGTATTCATTTGGCACCACTGAGGCAGCATATTTGAATTCAAGTGGTCTGACAGGAAATTAGACTTCGACATCTCCTCCTGGCTCCTTTTTGAGACCATAGAAAATCTATAAAATGCAACGAAGTTGAGATTGAGAGAAGCATGTGGTGATTCAATGAGTTAGATGGAGGACTTTCAATTAGGAGGTTGAAATCTGAGTTCTGCAGGAGGAGGGCTGTATACAGTAGTCCCTCGCCATATCGCGGTTCACTTTTCGTGGTCTGACTGTATCATGTATTTTTAAATTGTATTTAAAATACGTAGCGTACAGCAGATGAGTAGACGCATGTGTGGAAAACGCAGCGATAGCCGCTTCCACTTGAACTAGTCGGTCACTGAGGGTGTTCCTTGAACCTAACCCCTGTGATAGGCAAGGGATTACTGTACTTTCAAATTATGTCTTTTTTTTCCCCCTCTGGATTCTGCATACTGCATCTTTAAGTGTTAATGTGAGATAAAACCTGCAATGTGTATTAAGGAAAAGCAGCCATTTTCTTTTTACACAATATGCAGATTGGTTGTTTCTTATGTGAGGTCCCAGGCAGTAGTTCTTACGTGCTAAATATGCTGGTTGAGGTTGAAGATTCATTTAAGCTGCCAAGAACTTTGGGTTGTGCAAGTAAAACACAACACGATGTGTCCGGTTGATAGAGATGCTAAAATGACACTTAGATACAGAACCATAGTTATGCATGTAACTGTAATTTTAGCATCTCTTCAAAAAAGTTTGGAAAAGAGAGATACAATGGACAACACTTGCAAGTTAGTCTGGCTTTTTAAAAAACATCATGTAAAAATCAATCTACAAATGTTCCTGCATGTTATGTGTGTTTGTGCCAAGTACAGTCATGAGACATACAAAAGATTGATCTTAGATCTACTGTAGCTGTTTATTCAATGACTTTTTATACTGACTGCATGATCCCTGCTGAAGACCATTTGACACTTCATGTATTCAAGCCATTGATTATGCCTTTAAGCCAATCAGAATTGATTCTACCATGCAATACCGGAGCAATAATTAAAGATGAAACACTTCTTAGTTCTCCACTCGGAACGAATTGTGCACAGGAGGTGCTGGTACAGTCAGTTACTGTCATCACTGAGTGTTTATTGTGGCCCATTCTGTACATATAATACAAAGTGTGCGGCCCACTGTCTGCTTAGAAACGGATTTGAATGAATAGAGTTGCTCTCGGTTCATGCTTCCTATTAACATTTGTAGAAAAGGTGCCTGAAAGTATTTGTCTTGTTTGATTGTTTCTCACAATCGATGGAGAAAATTACAATTATGCAAACAGCTATTTGCAAAGCTGAAAGACAGATTCCGGTAGCTGAACTTTAGATGTAGCAAAATTATTTCTTTTCACATTTTTTTTTCATAACTAAGAAGCACAGCTGGGGCACCACGGAGCAGCCTGGCAGGCTTGAGAGCAAGGTAGACTTAAATCATAGCTTCTTTTTTTTTTTCTTCTTAGACCTGTTTGGCCCACAGTCAGTCGTGATGGATGGGGCAACAAAGTGTGGTCTGCTGTGGGCTTCAGCTGCTCTTAAATGTATGGGCAGGGGGATGGAGAGACGGAGAGCAGACAGAGAGATGAGATGGAAGGACCAGGGGAGATATATGAGAAGAAGGCCGGGGAGAGGTGATAGATGTCCGCGAAGGGGGGTGGCGGGAGGGAAGGCATAGATGGACCAAGACGACCACAGAGAAGTGATGCTGTAGGTGGGCTGAGAGGAGGCCCATGGTCAACCTGTGATCCGTCTCTGTCACTTGAAGGAAAAGATTTCTCCCTCAGATAATTCTGAAAATTTAACACCGAAGCTGAAGGCAAGGCCGGTTGTGTGCGGCAATGTGCGCCACTCACATGCTACCCTGTATAGGAGTGATTTATTACACATATAGAACCTGGATGCTTCACCATGAGCCTCACTTTGTTGACTCACCATCATGGGTGCAGCCAAGCCTGTATGCTCAGAAAGAGATGAGAATAGAACGAAGAGACAGAGATTAATAGGCACGGAATTGCAAAAAAAAACAAACAAAAAAAAACCCTACAGATTAAGCTGTAAGAATAATTGTGGATAAATTTTACCATTTCATATGAGCTCCCTTTGTACTTCCCTTGGCTCGCTGCACGGCTGTGTCCTTTAATGTCCTCAGATGGTTCTGGTGGCAAATCTACCACATTGGAGGAATTGTTCCTCTTTTCCCTGATAAGTCACACCAATTACATGGACCCATAATGCAAGGATATGTAGACTGGTGTGACAGAATCAATTACCAAATAATTCATGGTGTAAGGGCTGAAGTCGCCCAGACCTGCAAATACTTGGGAGCTGCGTTTAATAACAGATTGAGATTTAGTGTTATTACAGGCGTCATTGTGCAAAAAAGGCCCAGCAGCAGCAGAAGCAGCAGCAGCAGCAGAAGCTCCACCGCTTACAGTAATTAAACTTCTTTAAATTAGATCAGAGAATATTGTAAGACTGCCACTAATGACTTTTTCAACGGATTCATTTATTTTACCAGTTAATCTAAACAATTCGTTTTCCACCAAAAACTCAAATTGACCACTCCATTTGAGTTCATTTTAATTCTGGATTTTGAGCTTTCTAAGTGTATTCAGCACCTACAAGGACAATAGATGTCAACCAGCTCTCCCTGCTAATGAATAAAGCACACTTCCAGAATAGCACCTCTGTGTTTTCTCTTCGGGTTCTAGTGCTGCTGTATTTTGTATTTTGCCAAGAAAATGTTGCGCATACAAACCACCTTTTTGTTTTGTGGTAATTTGATGAACTCGCATACTTTCTAAAGCTTTGGAAACTTTTACACTGCACCAAGTTGGACCCTGGTACAGCTGCCACATTCTAAAACTGTAGCACTGAGTGCAGTCGCCAATGACTGCAGCCAAAAATGATTGATTTAATGATGCAAAAATGACATAGTAATAGGAAAGAAAAACACGTCACAATAATGTGAAGCATTTTAGATAAAAATTTTAAAACATGACTGAATTTAAAGTAATGCAGCAGCCCTAGAAGATAGTGTTTTATTGAAAATAATTAAACTAAGTCTGTTGTTGATTTGTCCACAGCTTTTAGCCACACAAATATGCCAACAACTTTTAAAGCAATTGCCATGTAGAGGGTAAATCCCACAAGTTTTGATGAATGTCAGACTTCTCAAATAGCACCTTAGAGTTCAAGTTTGTAATTTTAAGTGAGATGTCTCAACAACTATTAGGTGAAATTTCAAACAGACATCCATGGAACCAATAGGATTGCTTGTAATCTCATTGGAAAAACCTTTAAGATCACCTTGGTGGGAATCAAGCTATTGTTTTTACCTTGTTACCATGTCCATAGGGTGTTTTTTTTCATTATGATAGAAGACACATCATGAATGAAATAAGCAGTCAGTATGATGGATGAACAATTCCACCTGGAAACTGCAGAGTAATGATTACAGTCTCAAAATTACAGATTCAGAGTTTATGGGTTTCATACCTAAAAATACCATGGGACCAGTCCTGTCAGTTTGCAGGGTGCTGCTTTTAGTATCTTTATTCTTCTTCAGAATCATTTTCTGATTTTAACTTGTATAGCTGAACAACCCCAACATTGCAACTCGCCACTGAGTAGAGTAGCATAGCTTTACAGCGTTTGAGCAGAGCTGTGGGTGAGCTGGTGTGCTCAGCTGCAGTGAGTGGGGAGAGGTTGTAACTTCATAGAGCTGCACATTCTGGAGCAAGCCATGGTTTCGAGTTGAATCTAAGACATTTTAAGGGATTATTCTCATGGAAGAGAAATAACTTCAAGATATGCAACTTTGACATGTGGGGAGGAGTTTTTAGGAGTTGAGTCAATAACCAGAGGGGGACTTTAAAAAGCTGCTCCACACTGTACTCCAACTTTGTCAGACTCTTGATGGACAGTTAGTTAAAGAATGCAGCTTGTAATGCAGCTTGACTGCCAATAGTTCAGTTGGAGATTTGAGTGTGTTTAATGTGTGCCTGAGCCTCAAGCACAGATGAGAAGTGTGCTGAAGAGGTCTGCTAAGGTCACTTCTTTCTAACAGTACACCTCCATTTTGTTTTTCCTCTTTCTTTGCAAACTTGTAGTCTTCAGCCCCACTCAATATTGCCTCAAGTGAATGTCACTTGATAAAGCTTGGCAAACTTTGGGCAGCTCCGTCTGGACACAAGACAACTTTTTCACATATGAAGTAGTTCTCTGGGTAAAGTGACTTTGATGTGTTTCTCTTTAACTTACACCACTGACACCAACCCCTTCTCCCAAAAAGTATGCTCCCATACAGCTAAACTGCATGCTTATTTACATTCTGAAAGAAATCTAATTTCGTTTTGAACATAACTTCTCACTGAAAGTTATGACTGAAGCAGTAGGGAAGTCTTTTATTTTGAAAGAACATATGATGAAAGCAATAGTCAGCAACAGGCTTTTACTCAGGAGAGTCGTGTCTCTTGTGGGACCTCTATTCAGTTTTATTTTCCACTTTTTGGTTAGATTTAGGCCTCAAAACTACGTGTTTGGGATTAGAAAAATGCTCTATCTTTGGTTGACACTTTCACAGTGACAACTATAGAATCTTGGTTAAGTTTAGGCGTCTAAATGACATAGTTAGGTATCATAGTTCTGGTTAAAAACAACCATTCCAAACATGTTTGAATCTTCTCTACCACTGTCTGCTGTATGTTCATCCCTCCCTATTTAACATGTGATTGGTTGGCTGAAAAGGAGCAACATTAGAGCACTAAAAAAAAGACAAAGATATGCTGATATAAGCTGCAGTTGTGATACATCGGGGGGAAAAAACAACAAAAAATATGTTTTATGAATGCAGATTTGTTGTATAGGAAAGTATTCGTTGGCATATAGTGAACACAGCAAACATTATACCTGCTTAACATGTTATCATGTCCCCATTTGCATCAAGCTCAACTGTGCCTGTATAGCATGTGAGTCATTTGCATGGCTGTGGACTATTTCCAGGTGTGCATTTATTTGTCAAAAGCACAAGAGCCGATCACAAGGTGTTGTCAATCACAGCTTTAAAGTTACTGGCAAAGCACAGACATTGCTCATAGTTTATACTGAACAAATTTTTGAAGAATGAACAATTTATTTTACTTTTTAGTCTATTGCAACACTTGTAAAAAACATAATCAGCTCTTGTACTTTTAGATTTTGATCTGTATGACTAATTTGTGTTGGTAAACTTGCCTGCCGAGACATAAGTGAAGTATTGAGAGCTGAAATGAAGATTAACGCAGGTAGAGAAGAGAGTCAAAGGATGAAATGGATAAAGGGAGCTAAAAAAAAAAGTTTAGCGCAAGGGAAAAATAGCAATTCAGAAAAAAAAACAATGTACCGGTTGCATGGAAGAGAAAAGGGCAGCAAGTAAAGGATGGAAAGAGGAGGTGGCATTAGGAGAGAGGAGAAAGGAATAGATGGGGGAGCCAGAGGGGAGTTTTGTACCAAGGAACACTATCATAATTGTCACATTTGATCAGGGAGGAACTCTAGTTAGCTTCATGGACCACTGCTTTTTTCCAAGCTCCCACCCCTCTGAGGATTCAGTAGGCTGAGCATAAGACAAACACACACAATCAAGCACGTACACCCCTGAATTTATGTTGGCATCCATGTATACAGCTCCACTCGAACACACACATGTGCAAGAGTGAACTTAATCATCCTCATTTACAGATTTGAGGAAATAGAAGAAATAAAAGTATTTTTTTTTTTTTTTTTTAACAATTTGGGGATGTTTTTTTCAGATGTTTTTCCTGTTTGGATTTACCTCAGCTTAACATCCCTGAAGCACAACACTCTGTTCTCTCTTGATTTGAAATATAAGCAGGGTAGAGGTGCATTAACACAGAAAAGAGAGGATTACTGAAGTGTAGCTTTGGGAAGTGTGAATGGAGAAAGAAAAAGGCAGCATGGCAACATTATGGCACTGAAGTTGTTGCACAGGTAAACTTCAGAATGAGAGAGAGAGGGAATTAATCCTAAAGGCAAGTAATAACTATGGACATTCAAACAGGAAAGTGCTCAACTCAAGAGGCATACCAGCTGTGCTTTGCAAGTTGTCAAAGTGACTGACATTCAGTAGGGCTCAGAGTTTCTCCTGATATTGGCAAAGTGAAAAAAAAAGAAAACTGGAAAACAATTGTGACAATGCAAATTCCCCCCTGAAGCTTTGGCCTGCCCTTACGTTCCCTTATTAGTGGGAAGCGAATCAAACACGCTATTGTTCGGGAGCCATTTACCTCGAACAAATTAATCAAACATGGGCAATACAATTTTCTGACAAGGCAGGCGTTTTAAAGGTACAGGAAGAGTAGAAAATTACAGCTGCTCTGATTGAGGGGTGAGCGGTGAAATTGCGGGTATATTTATGCCTTTTGGCTTTTTCTTTCAAAATGAAGCTAAGACGAATACATACCATGCACACATTAAGTCTTAATAGCCATTTTCACTGCTACACTTGACTTTTATTTGTACAAACAGATATTCGGCATCCACAAATATGTGTGCATACATGAAGTGTAAATACGGCACACCAAAGCAACGATCCTCTGATGTGCTGCTTGATGTTTCTGACTGGGAAACATCACACGCTCCTTGATGTCGTAATCCGGCTTCGTATGTTTCTTCTACTGGTTGTTCCTATAGCGTCTGTACAGGAACACTCCCTCTGGCCACAGCAGATGTCAGCTAATCAGGTCAAGGGGCCCCATTGACTTGTGCTGATGTGTACGTATGCATAGAGCATGTATGCAGTTGCGTGGACAATACAAAGCTTGACCCAGCTGCTTTCCGAAGCGTGGCCACCAAGAGGTGCGGGTCAGCTCCAGCACTATGGGATGGTTATAGCTGCTAAAGTATAATGTAGATTGCTGAATGAGAAAGACAAGGAAAGAGTAAGAGGCATTTATTCAAGTCATTTGCACGAGACAGCAAGGTCTTTGTAAATGTTGCTTCTTTAAAATCCCATTTACCGAAACTCATAAAAACAGACTTTTTCTTAAATGCTGAAGAAATCTGGTTTGGTTTTATTCAAGGTTTAGCTCATTCTCAGGGTCATAAAGATGCTCTACACATGGAGGATAATGTCAGCTCTGAATTAAAGCGAAGAAAAAAAAAAGAGACACGGTGTTTTGTGCAAAAGGGCTGTAATCTCTCACACGCTGTGGCAACCTTAGTATGCAGAATATTCATATCCAACAGAGAAAACAAAAAAATCTGGAACTGAATTTATGTTTAGAGAATTTCCCTTTGGTTGAATGGAATATAATATCTTATACAAAGAAGCTCTCAGTCTCCCTGCTGTCCCGAAAACTGGCTAAATCTATGCCCGAATGCGTGTAAGTCGGCTCCAAATCACCTTTCATGTCTCTCTGAATTAGTGATGGAGCTCTCCATGGTGCTGAAATCTTCCAAGGTTTTTGTGTATGTGAGGATTCTTCTGTTTCTTCTTTAAAAGCCAGTGTGTGTGTGTGTGTGTGTGTGTGTGTGTGTGTGTGTGTGCGTGTGTGCGCGCGTGTGTGCGCCACTAAAAGCAACATCTTGAAGCTTCAATGAGCTCTCCGTGGTGCTGAAATTGCAACAAACTTCGCAAACTTAGCAGTCCTTTCCATCATCCGGCTTCCATTACGTCCCTCCGTGTCAGTTCAGTTTATATTTTCAGTAACAAGGTCATTATTAGGTGGCATGACAAATTTTGCCATTCATTCCTGTAGCCTGATTTTAGACCAAAGTTGTCTCTACATGCCAACAATGGATCTCAACCCAGCTCAAGCTCACTATAAACTATAAAAGAATACTAAACTAACAAATCCAGTAGCAATGCACCAACACATCAAATTAAAGGACAGCGATTCAGTAACATGTGACCAATAAATAATAATAACAACAAGTCTGTGAAAGCACTTTTATTAAGTCTTATATTTAAATACACTATATTGCCAAAAGTATTGGGACGTCTGCCTTTACATGCACATGAACTTCAATGGCATCCCATTCTTGGCCCACCCTTTGCAGCTATAATAGCCTCAACTCTTCTGGGAAGGTTTTCCACAAGGTGTAGGAGTGTGTTTATGGGAATTTTTGACCATTCTTCCAGAATCACATTTGTGAGGTCAGGCGCTGAAGTTTAACAAGAAGGCCTGGCTCTCAGTCTCTACTCTAATTCATCCTAAAGGTGATCTATCGGGTTGAGGTCAGGAGTCTGTGCAGGCCAGTCAAGTTCATCCACACCAGACTCTGTCATCCATGTCTTTATTGACTTTGCATTGCTCACTGGTGTGCAGTCATGTTGGAGCAGGAAGGGCCCATTTTCAAACTGTTCCCACAAAGTTGGGAGCATGAAATTGTCCAAAGTGTATTGGTATGCTGAAGCATTAAGAGTTCCTTTCACTGGAACTAAAGGGCCAAGCCCAACTCCTGAAAAACAAACCCACACCATAATCCCCCCTCCACCAAACTTTACACTTGGCACACTGCAGTCAGACAAGCACTGTTCTCGAGGCTACTGCCAAACCCAGACTCGTCCATCAGATTGCCAGACAGAGAAACGTGGTTTGTCACTCCAGAGAAGTGGAATATTTGATATTGAGGAAATTTCACGAATGGACTTATTGCACAGGTGGCAACCTATCACGGCATCACGCTTGAATTCACTGAGCTCCTGAGAGCGACCCATTCTTTCACAAATGTTTGTAGAAGCAGTCTGCATGCCTAGGTGTACACACTGTGGCCATGGAGGTGATTGGAACACCTGAATTCAATTATTTAGAGGGGTGTCCCAATACTTGCAATATAGTGTGTGTGTGTGTATATATGTATGTATGTACATATGTATGTATGTATATATATATATGAATGTATGTATGTTTGTATGCATTTATGTATGTCTGTGTGTGTGTGTGTGTGTGTGTGTGTGCGGAATGTGTATATATGCATTGTGCTGGCCTAATTTAGATCTAGTGTTTATTCACTTTACTATTGCATTGAAGCACATACTTAAAACACCTGCCCGCCATCTGCATTGCACACACAAGGAAACATTTACAGTCCTGATGATGATTATTCTGTCTCTGCCAAGAATGTTGATGCAAAGTAGGCTGTTGTAGTCGATGGAGAATCCCCCTCTCCAGTGATGTTATTCCAAGCTGCCGTCTTGCCAGCTGGTTGATGTATGAAGATATAAGGATGGCATGGCTGACTGACGTTTGCGCACCATCCTAGGAATTTGGCATGTAGACGAGGCAGACGTCTGAGCATCGTCTGGTATGGGCCTTCTAATAGTACAGTTAACTTTTTTCATTTATTCGTGAGAAATGATGATTTTTTTTTAAAGAGAGATTCCTGTCAGTCCGTAAGTGAATCAAAGGTGAGGAATTTTCCATCACTATACGTCGCCGCAGAATTAGTTGTGATGGCATGTTCTAATGCTAATAAATGAGACGGATTATCACAGTGGCAGACAGTCTGCCTTTTGATCTGCTTTGTGCTTTCATTTGGTCCAATTTGGGAGCCCACAAATTTGATTCTCGGCAGAATCCTCTCAGGCGAATAGGAAAGTGTTCATAGACAGTCTCTTATAAGAGCTGTAGAGTGGAGGGAAAATTTGCATTGACAGATCATTTGACAAAGGGTACATCCAGGAATAAAAACACATTCACTTTTAATAAACCAAAGTGGAATAAAGACACCAAACACATGCACTCTGTCATGTCATTTCAGAGCGTATGGAGCCATTTAATGTTCCTAATACAGTGTTAACCACAAATCATCATTTGCCAATTAAAAAATGGCCATGTCTGTGGTGCAACGCATGCTTCTCGAATCACTGAACTGTTGCGACTCTGTAAGCCTCGCAGCGAGTGAGCACCAAATTTCTTAACATCAAAAGAGCCACGGGAAAAAAAAAGGTCCACAAAGTCACGCCAGGGTCTATTTACATATAAATAAACTTGTAGCCACGAAGGAAATCTAGCAACCTACTGAGTCGCAGAAAGGGTGTAGGAATAGAGAAAAATGTTGCTTCACTTTTAAGGCGAATCTCTGGACCGCAAGTACCTGCAGGTTTCGTGGTTAATATGCAGCCTCTAAAATGCTTTAATCTGACAGACGCAGTCCCATGATAGCGCCTATTTTCCCCTGTGTCATTTGCGGGCCGTGTTCAATGAGCCCAATGGTGAGCAATTTTCAAATCTGGCTGCGAAAGTATTACCGTCCACTTTTGTCTTCAGAGATATGCACTTCATTTTCACACAGTGTTCTGCTGTCTTTTTTTTTTTTTACATTTGAGTGGAAAAGCAGCCAGATGTTGGCTGCTCTTTAGAGGGGAAAGAAATAGAAAAAGAGCTTTGGCCTTCTTCTCCTTTGGCTTAGCTGCAAGTAGTCATTCAGTCAAATTTAAAACGCTCATTGTGTAAGACAAATTTAATAAGTTTAATTGTGCCTAAAAAAGGATGACTAGTTCCAGAACTGTAAAGAAGATTGGAAAATGGATGATGGATGAATACATGGATGGTTAGGAATCTGTCTCCACTAGGGAAGCTGCTCCTCCTCCAACCCCGAGCCTTTCAGAACAAGCACTTGAGTTGACTGATGTCCCACCACTTTTACTCATTCTTATGCAAATGAATGCAAGCGAGAAGCTCCAAAGCCTAATCACATCATCTACTGTATGGAGGATGCCATGATTTAAGTAGGGGATCTGGCACCAAAGATATGAAAGGTATGGTAATGGCATGTTTGTATGAGTTTTAACTTTGCAGGATTCGGTAATGGGGCATGGATGGTGCCATGATTCCTGATGTGTTTTACAATATATCTGGTTGAAGGGTTGGAAGAGGAAACAGGGGCATCTATTAGCGCTCAGATGAAGGGAGTCTTAACTGTTAAAAGATGTGTGAAATGCATGTGCCCCACCAGAAGTAGTAGCCTCACCAGTCATAACAAATTGGGGATTTTGGCGCATGTGCATCCTTTAAAAAGAAAAAAAAAAAATTCTGTGCACTTGCTGTATTTGGAAACTGCGCGTGCTGACGTCATGATGGTAGTGGTGGTAGGAGGGGAGGGGAGGAGGGAAGGATGGTGGTGGTGGAGGAGGAGGAAGAGGAGGAGGAGGAGGAGGGGGGTGTTCCGCTGTGAACGCGCCTGACGGATCCCCGGCGGAGGGCAGCGAGGGCGCGCATCTCCGTCCTCCGCTTGTGAAGCGACTGCAGGGGAGCCAGATGCCCGACTGTGAGCCGCTGCCTGTGGATACCCATCAGCCAAATGCCAGAGCAGGCGAGAGAAACCACAGACACCCCGTGACAGGGACAAAAAAAAAAGAGGAGAGAATAAAAGGGGGGCAGTGAACGGAATTGTTTCTTTTCTTTTTTTCTCTCTTCTTACATTTCCTTTTTGTCTTTCTTTCTTTCTTTTTTTCTCCTCCTCCTCCTCCCTTCCACACTCGCTCTCTCTCTCTCCTCGCGTTTCATCCTCTACTTCAGATGAAGAGCTTCCTTGGACTTGGAGTACCGGGCATCACTAGAAAACATCCCCGTTATCCTGCTCTGCCTCTCCTGCTGCTGATGCTGATGCTGATGCTGCTGCTGCTGCGGCGCCGCTAACTGTGAGCGCGTCCTCCTTCCCTTCCTTCCCCTCACTGCTTTGGAATATACAGCGTGCCTATATGCGCAAAAAGCCATGGAGATTATATGACGTGGATTTATCTTTTGAACAAAACTGGACATCTACAGTAACGACGTCCCCTTCTTCTTCTTCTTCTTTTTTTGTCTCGGTTTTCATTTTGCCTCCTTTATTTTTTACGTTCTTCTCTTCTGTTCCTTTCTCTTTTCCTTACAGATCTGTGGCTACTTTATGATTTCATCTCCTCAGCTTATTCCTCCCTTGTTCCTTTTTTATTTTGACACTTGATTATCATTTATTTTGTTTGTTTGTTTGGTTTTTTTTTTGGTCGCTTTCGGACACGCATAAAAAGTGGGATGCCTGGCGGAGAACATTTGTGGCTGAGAAGATTTCCGCGCAGCAGCGAGGGTGAATGAATGATAGTCTCCTTCTCCATCTGAGACGTGCCATGGATGGGAAACTTAATTTGTATCCACGGAACCGATCGGGGAATAGCCGTCGCATCAAATAACTACTGCTGACAGCGATCAGGTAACGTGCTTTACCTTCCAGAACTCTAAAACCTCGAGAAAAAAAACCCTCGTTGGAGTGTTTCTTTTTTTGCGCCATACTCCAGATTGCCTTGCAGTCTGCCGGCTCATTTATTTATTAATTTATTTATTCCCTTCCTGACATGCATGTGTGAGGTTCGCTGGGTTGCAGTTCCAGCTTTTGATGGTCTCAGATTCACGCTACAAGGCAGTTATCTGCTCTGTTTTCAACGAGACCGAGCTGCAGTTTTTTTTCCGAACCAAAAAAAAAAGTAGCGGTCACGAGAAAACCGACAGTCCCCCTCAAAATGCAGCCCCACTCATGAATTAAACACCATTATCAGAGCACAGGTGGGGAGCAGAAGCCTCCTGGATGCCGGATCCCTCAGCGGGAGACGCACACGGAGCTGTATGATTTGCCTGTAGCCGCTGGCAGACATGTAACTTTGCGCAGTGGCCAAAAAGAAACACACACACACACACAAGCGCGCCACGTCGTGCGCACGTAGCCTGCTCAGACACTTTTATTTCCATCCTTCACGCTGCTGCTGCTGCTGCTTCGCCTTTTTTCTCGACGCATTCACATGCTTACGTCTCTGAACCACGCACAATGATGGTTTTCTCTTCCCTCTTGCATGTGTATGTGTGTGTGTGTGTGTGTGTGTGTGTGTGAGAGAGGGGGGGTTTCCACGATGCCATTTTGAGTTTGGAATAACATTAATAAGTCAGAGCGTCTCCCGCCCAGCACGGATGCTTCTTTAACAGTGCCCCTAATGGCTGGAAATGGTTCTTGGCAGGACGATGTCTCATCCGTGGCCTGATTCACGTCTGAGGTTTTAGGTTAGAGGTTCTGCTGCCGACGTTCCTTCCACTCTCCAACCCCCCCTGCCGCCCCCTCCTTGTGCGCACTGTGCGCTCGGTTGAGTGGGTGCTTTCTCCCGTTGAATGTTAAAGAGCCAGGATGTACCAAAGACGCCAGTGAGCGTGCACTGGGGATTGATAGAGGAGGAGGAGGAAGAGGGGGGGTTTGCTTAACTAACATCCGTACTGGCATCTCACCGCGCAACAGAAAAGCCCTTTTGAAAGCTACCTGATCACGCACCGGGGTCCGGTTTATTATTTGCGGGGGCGATTGTTTAATTTTTTTTTTTGTCTGGAGCGCCTCCGACCCCGGCGTGCGTCTGCCGCAGTGCCGCTTCTTGGTGCCATGTCTCCCCCCCCATCTCTACTCCCTCTAGCCCGGTCTATTCCGTGCTGTTTTAAGTGAAATGATAACTATGCGGGCTTTTATCGAGGTCCCTTGTCCACCCTCCTCCTCTCTCTCGGTAGCGAGCAGGTGGCACCGGTGACGCTGAACGGGAATGACAACCGGGACGCCACAACGCGAGTGCAAAGGAGGCTCCAAGCGTTCTCTCTCTCTCTCTCTCTCTCTCTCTCTCTCTCTCTCTCTCTCTCTCTCTCTCCTACCCATCTGTTGAGCATGCAGTATGTGCGCTCTTTCCCCACGCACCCAAACCAGATTCCTACCAAAATCCACCTTAAATAATGGAATGCGACACATAGCGACCTCCATTGTTGGGATTTTGTTTGGTTCCCTCCAAGTATCCAAATGTGGTATGTTCAACAATTTGCTCCAATATTCTACTTACTTATTACGCCAAACTCTGCAGCCTGCTGGTTGGAGACTCCTTCGCAGGAGGGGGGGCACTTGGTGATTTGTCTCTTTGGTTCCTTTGGCACCAGTTACGATCTTAACAGGTCAGCCAGTTGTGTTGCTCACATCGTGCTTGGGGAGTTCAGTAGTCAAGTTAAGAGTTTTAAGAAACAAATCATTCATGACCACAGAACCATATTTAAGGACTAGTGACTTTGCATTTGGAGACTTTGGAGTCTTTCCACTGAAGCCCTGTTTCTATCCAGTGAGCAGGAAGCAGTGGACAACCACAACCTCACCCTTTCATTTATCCAAAAACACTGAATAATCTTGTTTATTTCCTTCATCTGTTGGTACTAATGGAGGTGGCAGGGCTGCTTTTGATGACAGTGAGTTGGATGTGGGAAAACAGCACCTTTTGAAGGGCAGTGGTCCTGGGCATCGGTTAACTGTTGGCATTTGTCTTTTTCAAGAATATATTTATTGTTGTTTCACTTAACAACCCTAGAGCTGAGTGACAGAACAGTGTACAAAGATATAGCTGATAGGTACCAGATCAGCCCACCCCTCCAGGTTCGACCATACTTTCCTACACAGTGTCTACCAATTGAAAAAAGCATAAGAATTAATGCAAGTCTACAGTGTATCATAAAATAAACAAACAACAACAGAAATAACATATACAAGATTGTTGCAGAGATGGAAAAAAGAGCCGAGATAGGTAGGAAAGAAAATTAAAATCAATAAAAATAAAGCTAGAAGCAGTACCAACTGTTGAATAAGCATGACATTGGAGTATAACACTTGTTTAAATATAAACAGATGACTGTATTGTGAACTCCTTGTCCATGTATGTTAGAAAGTCTATCATTTTCCACCAAAGCTTCCAATCTTTGTTAGACTGATAAAGCAGATCTGTACTGTATTCACTCGGAGAACAGCAGAAAAAAACAGTGTCCTCTGTATGAGCTGAGGAGAACCCTGGTTTGGAATGCTGCAACATGGTTTCCTGATGAAGTTCAGATTTCTTTCTTTTGCTCATTCTTGGAACACAACCTGCTCCTCTCACGTTAGTTAGCTTCCAGCGAGTGCTATGCTCTGACTTCTTGCAGTTACTTATGGAAATGATACCTCTGTTAACCTGGGATGATGTGAAATCATGAAACAGAGAATGCTCAGGATGGACCCCAGATTCAGCACCTTGGACAGCGGTCGAGGCAAACGCAACAGTTTCCCGTTTGAGCAGTTTGTTTTGATTGGGAGGTTCAGACAGGGCTTTCAGTGGATCAAACAGACAGCATGTTCTCTGGGTTATCCAGGAGGGAACCGGTCTTACTGTTTCCGATGTATTTTTTTTCCAACACTGTTAGCACCACATAAAAAAATCCATTCAACCTGATTGAATTTGGGCTGGCAGCAGATTCAGATACCTTGAAACCTAGTTGAATAAAACCAAAACTGTTTTCACTTGCCAGAAGAGGTAAGTGAGATAATATTCTCTGCTAATTCAAGAGATATGAGACTGTAACAACGACTGAATTACTGATTGGTTGAGTGTCTACTACACTTTCAAGTGTATACTAACAAAGACTGCCCAAAGTTCCCATCATACTGTTATCCACTTTAATTCATATCTAGTGTCGTTTATTACCAGTTAAAATTAATGGTTTTTTTTTAATAAAAATGAGAACTTTCTGTACCGATTCTGTAATTGAATGTACCAGAAACACAAACAACCTCTTAACTCTCCTGTTTAGTTGAGGAAATTCGAGTTCTTTGACATGATTTACGCCGTGTAATGTCCTTGGCCTGCTACATGATGTTGGATTTCACAACTCTTCCGAGCCTAAACCTGGTATCTGTTTGTCTTTTCGTGAAGTGTTGCCCCAGAAGCAGTGCCTCCCTGCTGAGTGTGCGTGTGTGGTGCCAAACAGGCCGCGGCCGTTGCCCACAAAGATCCTGGGAGATTTCTCCAGCTCCTTCAGGAAGAGCCTCCTTATGCGGAGAATTTTCCTGGATTTTCTCATTCTCGTTGCTGCCAGGGTCCAAAATGGGACCAAGTGCCTCACTCACAGTTGCAGTTAGTCGCTTGCTCATTGTGGCACTAACCACCGAGCGACATGTTGACTAATTGGCAATTACATACTGGCCCGGGCGAGGTGTAATCGGTTGTAATTTTTGGGTTTCATGAGGAGAGCAGTGAGATATCTGAGAAAGTAGGAGTTGTTGCATGAATAGATGTGTGGTCGTAAGTGGTTGTGAAAACGCCTACTGGCTTGGAAGTGAAGTATAAACATAAAGTGAAAAACTTCTTTGTGATAGTGAGTCATTCGTTTTACATTCTTGGATATTGAGTGTGGAGGCTGCCTTTTAACTCTGAGGTAATCACATGAGGGGGCAAAGAAGCAGATTTACGAGGAAAATAAACCTTTGAAATGGTCAATTTTGTCCAAAGCACACCAGGAAGGTTACACAGAACAGAGAAATGAGACGGCGACTAATGACTGCGCTATCACTTAATGATCATCCGAGCAGCTGCTGGAAATGCAACACAAATGACAGCGTGACACATATCAGCCGAAGATGTATGAAAACCACCCAGCTCTGTGGCAGTTTTATAAGGCCTGTAAATGTGATACTAATAACATCTTCAATATCCACCCACATGTCATGCGCGAATGCTGGCAATGCTAAATCTTTCTCTCCCTCACACACACACACACACACACATGCACACACAATATATATATTCACCCTAACCTCTCTCCTACCTATTCCCTCTCTCCTTATTTCGCGTCTCGTTTTTGCTCCAGCAGCTCTGATGGGCAAATGTTCATACATACATCAACACACACGCAGCAGGAGAGAGAAAACACAGCGCGAAAAGTGATGGCGGCTCGTCAAGCTGTGTGTGTGTGTGTGTTTGTGTGTGTGTGCGCGCATGCTGTTTAAATAGTGCATATGGACCAGGGGCCGGGCGACAGCTTGGTCTTTCCTGGATCACTGCACCCTGGCTGGGCCATTGTTCCTCTGACACCCCCACTTAGATACACAAATACACACTTCCACCCCTTTGTTGGCCTTTCCCTAACAAGCTTCCTACTCTCTTCTCCTCCCCAAATCTCTCTTCCTTATGTCCCAACCCCATCCATTCATTGTGCTGTTTCTTATCTGGTTCCAAATGATTGCAATATTTTTTTAGAATTCCTAAGTCAGCAACCAGATTAAGCTGAGATCGGGATGTTTTGTTTTTTAAAGCCGGGGGTGGGTCTTCTTCTCCTGTCAGTGTGGTTGACTGAACCTGTTCAAGTAACGTTCACCGACAACGAGGCTCAAGACTTTTCCACATCACATCTAAAAACTCTGCTGTCAGCTCTCTGCAAATCAGCCATCCGCAACCCAGGCCAGTGCTTAGCAGGGGAGAAAGGGCAAATGAGGGCGGGGAGAGAAGTTAAAATAATCATTGGGTCGATTATTGGGTTCAAGGATGGGTCAGAGAGGAGAGATGGACCAGAATGCTGAAGTTGCTTAGCAGAGAGTGATTTTTAAAAAAAAAGCAGAGGTAAAAAAAAAAAGTATCTACTTTGCTCTTCTTCCCCCTCTTGCTTTACCATCCTATATTGTACCCTCCTACTTCCTATCCTCTGCCATGCTCCATTTGGAGTCACAGATGCCTCTGTCGCTGGGGAAGCATTCATTTGGCGCGGCCCCGGGTGACTGTGTCAATATTTGCAGTGAGTGCCATTTTTGTTTGGGGCGCCTCTATAAGCATGACTGGGCTTGGGCGAGGCTAACGCTAAAGGAAAATCAACAGGAAACAAAAACCCCGGCCCTATACACTCGCTCTGTACAATTAATTAAGCCTTTTGGCAAGAAAAGCGAAAGGATGGTCCTCCTTGGGAATAGATAGGTTGGGGTTGCGGGAATGGTGAGCGTTGGAGGGGGAGAGAGAGAGAGAAAACAAAACAAATTAATTGCCGTGAATTGCTGAGATAATTCACATCTCTGATTAATATTGATCGCACGAAGGATAAGGAACTGCCACAATACAACCATAGAGAACAGTTAATTCAATGAGGGGTTTTTTGTGTTAATAACTCTCTTTGTGTAAAGATGAACAAGGAAACTTTGCCGGGCAGTGACTGTGCATTTTGAGATGCAGTTACTTTTGCGTGCTCAGAGCTGTGTGTGTGTGTGTGTTTGTGTGTGTGTGTGTGCGCGCGCACGCAGGCTTCTTGGATGGTGACTGACTGCGTCCCAGCAGTGATATTTGCCTTTTATGTGATGTTTTTCATAATGTGTGGCCCTTGGGGATGCGGAAAGAGCAAGAGCTGGCAGATTGTATTGATTCAGAGCATCTAAAGCTGCTGTTTTATAGTGCAGTACAGGAGGGCCCATGAGGATTCCTTAAGTTAACGTGTTTTCGTGATTGCTTTTCCTCAGCATCTTACTGGACAAGTCATACCTTTCCATTCCCATCCCATCTCGACTCCACCTTTTAAGACTCTTGTGTGTACCTCTCTCTCTTTGCCTTTCCAAACCATTAGTATGCAAATACTTCAAAACAATCTGTTTTTGCTTACTCTTATTACGGAGGGGTTGTCCAAATTCCCAGTTTCCACAAAAATACACACTCACAGCAGCTACCCTTTGCACCTCATGCACAAGCAGGCAGCTAGTTCCACTGCTTAACTCACTGTTCAGTGGGTGCAGACTCATCTGCCTTAGTACATTGGCCTCATCGTCAGGAGAGTGCCCTGCTCTTACACCCATCGGCCCCTATTACGGCTCCTTATAGAGGAGGGCGATTCGTGTTCGCGGGCCAACAAGTGGAATGCTGTGCTCTGGCGAAGCAGATGGAGGGAGCCCAGACTCCTTCGTGGTGTGTTCTAATGGGATCTGATGCGTGCCTGTGCGTCCAGTCTTGCATGTACGAACTCAGTAAATACCTTTCCTGCACCAAGGAGCTGGAAACAATGAAATAATGCAGGGTTTTGTTTTATAAAGTATGTGGAAGCAAGTTAGTGTACACTGATCAGCCACAACATTATGACCACTGACAGATGAGGTGAATAATGTGGTGTTCTGCTGGAAAACCTTGGATTTTGGCATCCCCGTTGATGAGACTTAGACACCCAAATAAACTTTGTCTCAGAACAAGCACACTCCCTCACTCCCTCATGAAAATGACAATCCCAAATGTCACTGGCCTAAACCCACAGGAAAATGCACCCCACCACATGGAAAAAACATCAAAGAATCAGTAAGATGCTGAGGAACATGACAATGGCCCAAGATGTTGATTTGACCTCCAAACTTCCTACACCCCATTGTGATCAAGCATCAACAGGATACAGTGGAACAAGTTTGATTGACAGATGCCCCACTGCACAACCCAGAGTACCCAAAGGTTCCACTGCCAACATCCTGGTTCCAGACCCCATAGGACACCCTGAGAGGTCCTCTTGTCCATGACCAATGGTTCAGAGCATTTTTGAGCACATAAGGGGGACCAACACTATATTAGGCAGGTGGTCATAATGTTATGCCTGATCGGTGTAACTGTGTCATACTGCACACAGGACATTTTTGATTTCTCTCTACATCTAGCCAAAGTTCTGCTGTTTCTATTGAGGTACATTGACTCTATATTACACTGAACAATGAGCCCACATCGAGTAAAAATGCAGCATGAGCACAAATGCCCCGAAACTGCTTGGAGTTCATACCAACCTACACTTGGCTGAAAAAAGAAAAAAACACATAAAGGCCTGCCATTCCTGACGTCTTCACACTTATCATCGGTAAAAGAGAGAGAACATTTGTGACAGAGTAAAAGGTGGAAAAAATTATCTTGAATAAGGGCATCTCATTCCCCTCAGGCTGCTGTTGTGAATAAAACGTGTTCTTGGAATGTGCTCAGCTTGCCTGTTTGAATAAAGGTTGCGAGACAGAAAAAAAATTATGACAGGCATTCAGGGGTAACATGCTGTGATTTTATGTGCTGCCAGTTTTCATGTTTCATTAGTTCTGTGTGAGGTTGCGTGGTATATGTGCGCTCACCGATGCGTGTGCGATCATCCACGCTGAGATGTGTAGGTGCGTGTCTGTGCGCACGTGTCGGTGCGTGGAGAAACCACCCCAGGTCCAGGGGCTTGTCAAAGCTGCAGCTTGTGTGTTTTTCCAGGAAACATAGTGGACAGGTGGAATTCCAGGCCAGAGGCATGCTGGGTAGACTCACACTGTGACAGGTGTGCACATTGACAGTGCAGAGTTGCCATGGAGATGATTATTCCAATGTCGGTGGTACATACCTGTTCGTCTTTTGTGTGTGTGTATGTGTGTTATGATGTTGACGTGGAAACTAATGGAGATTGATAGTGCGCCTGAAGTTTCTTTGTGTCAGTCCATGTACTGCAAAGGCAACATGCATCCTTCAATGTCTAAATCATGATTTCCTTTGAATGGTTCCCTGTTGCATGAAGATGTGGCTTTTCACTGTGCTTGGAAGTGTGCGTATATTAATGAGGCAATTCTTTATACTGTTAAACGGGTTTGCTTAGAAAGTAAAGCAGCTGCAAGGAGTGGCATCCTGTGAAAAATGATTACCAATATTCATATGACACTCAAAGTAATCAAAATTGATGCAACTGCATAGGAAATAATGTCTTTTGTTATCCCATGCATTATTCTGTCTTTTCCAAACCTGATGCCTACATTACTCACACTGCAGCTTGAGCAAATTATTCAGATTTGTACATCTTTCTTTGGAGCTACACTAGGCCTTTTCTATTCTTAATCTAAAATGTATTTCCTATCTTCGTTGGATACAGGATATTAATAGTTAACACTAAAGAAAATGTCAGATTAAACTAAAATGCTGGGTTTTCAAATCTATTTCCTCTCCAACTCAGGTATTTCTAACTCTCAGCTTCATTCCAACCTAAATTGTTGGATGTGAGATTTGGCAGCTTGCTTTTTATTCCAAAGGTGTTACCTAATAGCATATTTGAGTGTTATACATAGAAAAGCCGGCATTTTTTTGTGCCCAGAACACTTCGCAGTGCTGTGCTGCCTCTGAGTCTATGTGCAAATCGAACTCTATTGCTAGAATTAGTGGACTCCAACCACGTCTACAGCCAGCATCTAAACTTTTATAGCCCAACAGATTCAGTAGAGCTAGCCAGAATGGTGCGCACAGCCTGGGAGGCCGGTTTCTGAGGTGATGTTAGTGCCAAAGTAACACACAGAATATATGGGATAGCTTATGCCAACTTCCATCTACTTCACCAGAACTTCAATTTTCGACTCATATAGGAGCCTGGATCTCGCCGGTTGTGTAAGTGGTGCAGAGTGGCAGCGAGTGGAGCGCTGTGATTTTGTGCGGAGTAGCTTGTTTGAAAGTGTTGGTTTTCTCCATCTCGCTCCTTCTAAGCGCTTTTGATTGCACTCATGATTTGGAGTCTGTGTCTTTTGGTCACTAACATCAAGGGGTATGCTTCCTTAAACAGCAGTACAGACGTTTGCTTTAAGAAAACAAAGAAAACTGTGTTTGCGGTGAATGTTTGTGACGGTTAAGACTGACTGATTCCACGCTTTACGAGGAGCTCCAGTTGTTTCTCTTATTTCCCTTCAGACTGTCATCTGTTTTTTGTTGTTGTTGTCTCTGTACATTCACACTGAGCTGGTATGTCTTTGTCTCCGATTTTTGCCAAGTAAAGAAAAAACTGTCTCTTATGTTTGCATTTTTGTTGACTTTGTGTGCTGTTGTGTTACCTTTAAATGCCTCCTTGTGTTGTATAATGCAGCTGAGGGGCACCATTTACCACATGTGGATTGGTGTAGAATGCTGATATTGTTTTTCTCAAACCAACAATACGAAAAAAGTAATACTTTAACCTTTAATTTGAGCATCCCCTTGTGGTCAGCAGCACTACTGTTTATAAGGCTCCACTTTCCAGTGTTTACAATTTACCAACTCAGGGGAGACTAAAAAAAATGCACAGGCATAGAAAACAATAAGCCTTAAAACAACAAACAACCTCTGCGAAACAAATTGGCCTAAGCCTTGCAGCTTTAAAAATGAATTAGTGCACTTAATAACACAACTCGGATTTTCATGGAGCACCGCGGAGAAATGCGGGTCTCGTGAAGCCAGACTGTCGCCCTTTCACAGATGCACGGTGTAATTTACTGTCTCCCCGCTAAACATTGTGACCAGAGGCTATGTCATCACTTGGCCCTCCCGCTACCTTCACAGCAATTAGACAGGTAGATGAAATGAGAGCGTTGCAGAGGCCAGCGATGTAATTAAACTTGGAGCGAGAGGCCACTTGTGCTCATATGAAACAGTACCCCCTCCTGCCCACACACTGAGTACATGCATTCTCACAAAGGCCCAGGTGTTCATTCTTCATCAGCCTGCTTCTTTTGTACTGTCCGGTTGATGAGTGTATACTGTGGTGGCAGAAGGGAAGTGCCACCATCACACAGGTAAGTATAGGAAATCATGCATCCAGACTGTCGCAGACTAGCATCAATTATCTTGATTAGAGAGGCGAGACTGTGCTGAAGGTTGTAAATTCAAAACAACACATTTAAAGACACTATAAAGCTCTATATTAAGACAGCACTAACAAAGAAACTGGGCAACCTGTGAAGGTGTGACAAGCTGATTCTGCAAACGCGCAGTTGCGCTTTCTTAATAGGTTCCCATTCAGCATCCTGAAGTCTTCTGAATGTGGCTCAGTGGAAACCTGTTGACTCTGTGACTCCTACAAGTCACGTTTGCAGATGCAGGATGGATGGCAATCATCTATGCCCTGGAAATTAGCTGCAGATGCTTCAGCCACTCAGCGCATCCTGAAGACCCTCGGAGTATTGACTAACTGGCTCCAGCCTCAAGAGGGCTCTTAAGGATGCCACAGAAGAGGCAGAGTCAGGGACCTTTTGGCTTTGGCTGAGAAGGAAGGACTGGGAATGGAGAAAACATAGACAGTGCCGACTCTGCAACTCGCACGTCTACTGAATTGACTGTGACATAGTCGTTTGATGAATGCTTAATAGGTAAATGTTGAATATTAGTAGCAGCCTTAATAGCTTTGATTTGTCATTGTCTACGTTATGAATTGTAGTGGAATATCCAGTTACTACTGAACATACTGGTAACACAAATTATGAAAGTAATTTTGATGTTGATTGAATGTGTAGGTATATGACTCAAGGATGCATTTATTTTATAAGAATTTTCCACATGTAGTACATGTTACCTACTGAGGAACTCATCAGACAGATAAACTAACCCATGACAATATCGCTACTGATGGGGCATGTGTTTTATAGACAGTAAAAGTGCCACAAACGATACTTGGAGCTGTGATTTGTTCCATCATATCTGGTTTGTGCTACAACATGTCATGTGGTTTATGGACATTAAGAGCTCCAAAAACGATTGCTGGAGCCGTGATTTGTTTCATCGTATCTGGTCTGTGCTGAAACCACTCCCACGAGCGTGCTCTGCTGACATGGAGGTGGTTTGGTTTGGAGCAAACGGGAGGCTGGGAAAGACCACGTCGGATTGTTTGTTGGCCGAGTGGAGAGCGAAGGCATTGCGACATACTGCCTGGCCAAATGTTGTTTGTGTTCACTGGAAACTAACATGACCATACAGTACAATGTGAGCAGTAAATCAGTCAGGGGTTCGCTGCTGAATTTGTAATGACGTGCCTCAGGGTCTTGCAGAAGCCTCATGCATCCAAAGTTTTTTTTTTGTTTGTTTTCTGGGATGCAGAGAAGCACAGAGTGATTGCCCTATCCCTGATCTATTTTAGTGCATTATCTGTAGCGCAGCTTCAATGCAGGATTATAAAACATCTTCTTATATAGCAGATGGTGCAATTAGTGTTAAAAGGTTTCCATGTGTGTGGAGGATTGGGGTGCTGTTTTATCTATTTAGGAAGCAAACCCTCTAACATATATAACACGCATGGTAATTAGGAAGAGACAAACTTCACTGTCTATTAAATATAAAGTTTAATTTTGACCAGCTGACTGAATACACTGCATTGTGTATTTGGCCTCAATTAACCCTCCGAAACCTTTGTCTTCAACAGCAGAAGCATATCTCACACAGTCATTTCTGTGATAAGTTGCGCTATCTTTTTATACGAAGCGGGATCACAGCATCTGCCGGTAAACAAGGTCATGTTAGTTTGCAAAATGAGGCTAATGTCAGCAGAATGAACACCAGCAGCCTTTTTTCCTCCTTTGGGTTAACATCCACATGCATGTGCTCCCTTGACTGGTTATATGTCAGTTTAGTCTGACACCACCTACATATGGACTTCTTTTCAATCCCGAGATAAAAATATTGCTAAACTAATGGTTTTTCGAGATGTCCCCTTCCTCCATGCTGACTTCCAACATCTGTGAGTAAGATGGGCTCCCCTCTAGTGCTGGGAGGCTGTGCAGCAGTCAGCCCTATGTTCCCACAACCCAATGGTCCCACAGCCTTATGTTTCCACATCTCACATTTCTAAGACCCTGTTTACACGAAAGGAAAACGCAGATATTCGCTTGCAGTTCGTCACTCCACAGCAACCCCATGTTGGAGTTGTGGTGTTGAGCTTGAGAAAGTTTGGACGCAAGCTCTCTCCTTCAAATCACCAGCCGCGGGATTGAGTGGCAAACCCATAACTACCAGGAGTAGAAATGTGGGAACTGTGGGAACATAGGGCCTAATTTTGAAAAATATCTTAGGAATGTGGGAACACAGGGCTGTGGGAATGTAGGGTTGTGGGAACATTGGCGCACTCCCGCTGTGCAACATCGGTGATGCAGTAATTGGTGTTGCATGTTTGTAAAATACTAATAATTAGTATATCCGACTTCTTTTTCTGGTGTTAGCTAGTGAGGATTCCAACATTTAATCATTTAGTCAACTAATCCTGCATGGCCCCAAAGATGATCGTTTTCTTCTAAAGTAACTTTACTCATAATTTCATTCATCGTTATGTTATTTTTTTTAGGCTTGTCTTTGTTGCTTGCGTGTTATCACCACATGCCATCCCCAATGCAAATGCTACACTTCTTTTTAGGATAAATTACAAGATACATTCATCTCCATCTCTACGACAGATGCACTTTTTAATATACGTACTGTGCCACAAATGGGCAAATTTGCATTTGCATGTGAATTTGCATTTTGTTATTTTACTTCACATCCCCTCATGAACATTAACCAAATGAATAAAAGAATAAAATCTCTACTGTGGGACTTTACTCTGCAGGAACATTACTGCATGCATGTTCTCAGCAGCTGTTCCATTCATGTGTTTTTTTTTTTTTTGTTGTTGTTGTTGTTGAATGAACTCTTTTCTCTTCAGTCTTGCACTGTGTCCAAAGACACACTAACATGCACGCTCTCCACTCAGCTGTGACAGCTGCACTCATATTATACACACATCGCAGCACACTGTGACACATGAAACATATTACAATCACACTTCAGCAAATGCCATTATCCAAGACTGTTTCCTGTGCTATACTTTATTCCAAAGGGACTCACTGTTGTTATGTCCTTATCTTGGTGGTTTGGGGTTCACAGAGGCATTTAGTGTCACCCCCTGGGGTCAACAGTAAAGCTGTTGTGCACAATGTATTGGAGGAAAATGAACAAAGTCTTAAGCTGTTTAAACTGCAGGTTTTTTTTTTTTTTTTTAAAAAGAACAACACAGAATGTAAAAACAACAAGCGTGATGTGGATGCATCCTTCTTGCTACATGCTTGGTATTCTGATATTAAATTTATTATCCAACCTAAACTTGACAGTAAGATGTTTTAACCTTATTTGTGTACACGGATACAGCTGACTTACCAGCATGATCTCTAAGATAATCTCTGCTTAAATACATAAAAAGCTTTTTAGTACACTTGCAGGCGGTCGGTAGGCACATGAACATTGTAACCAGCTATTAATTCCTTGGGACTTTCTCCATATGTGCTCTAGTGAAGAAGAAAATCCCCGGTGATGCTTAGATAGGTTTTATTGCTTGCGGCCTGACAGCGTTTTAATTCCCCTTGCGGTTCCAGTATCATAGCAGCCCAATATCCTCTCACTACACCATCAGCACCTTTCTCCCGGACCCAATTTAGCCACTGATCCTAAAACTAGCACGCCAGAAACCCGGGAGATTTGGAACAGTTCCCTGCGTGGAATAGGACCCTAGTACCTTTAAGGAATAGACCGCCTCGGAATGTAATTAGATGCTGCCAATCTTCTTGCAATCGCTTGGGAACTCGGGGCTAGTGGGTCTCTTAATGGAGATGGTTTCTCAGCATGGCCATATCCTTTGGAAGTAGAGCAGAACTCCTGCTTTTGAAGCGGCGCGTTCGACATCAAAGTGTCTCGTTAAAATGCCCGTTGTTTCGAATGTCCCCCATTGGATCTGATCTCATTTACTAAATGATGCTTTGTTAAACTTGCATGTCTTGTAAAACTAATTTACAGCATTCACAACACAGCTAGGCTTTCTATAATCACCAAAGCAGAGTTATCTGTTTTCTTCCTCAACAAAAATGTTAATCTTTTGGGAATATTGAGAATAGAGAGTTATTAAATATCTCACCTATCTGGCACAAAATGCTAATTTTACATTTGTACATGAATATCACAAAGCTCGTGCTCTGTTAATCGATAGTGTCGTAAGTGTCTCAGCCCCATGTTAGTCATCTTATGCTTCCCGACAGATCCGATGGCCGGTGTGATTATCGGTAATTTATAGTAGCTGATGGTGTCTTAAACCCCGACGTGAATGTGGTTTGAATCCGATAGAGCTTAAGCTATGATGGGAATGTAGCTTATGGGAACTCTCGCCTCCTCTAAATCTATTTCAGAAGTCATTATAATGATTAGCACTACCATTAGGGCTTTTCAGGGTATTTATAACATGTATAATGTACCAAATATGAGATGCTGTTAAGGACCTGCTTCTGGAAGATTAACCTGTAAAGCACTAAACCTATAAGATATCCTCACGCTATAAAGGCACGAGTGAAGATAGACACGCCGCAGAATCTTCTGAGGATTGGCTCCACTGCGCTGGCTCTGTACTCAGTATGTGTTTTTTGTTCCCCCTTAAGGCAAGGTTAAATGCCTTTTAAATGCCTATTCAGAGAATGAGACTGCAGGTTTGAATACATGAGTCATTGTGCATGGCCATGTGTGTGGTTTGGATGGTGGATTCGCCGGCTCGAGCACGTATGCAAGCATCTGGAGGTGAAGTGATAGGGCTCGATCTGTCTATGTCCCATATCGTCTCTGCTTCATGCACTTACAGGATTAAATGTAACTACATTTGTGTGTGTGTGTGTGTGTGTGTGTGTGTGGTATGAGCTGAAGGATGTCCGAAGTAAGAGTCACTGTCAGAGCTGGACAGCAGAAGGTGACGGCAGGAATAAGAGGCTGCTGGCATTATTAACCCTTCACTGAGTTGAGTGGAACAGGCAATTACAAGCAGTCATATGGCTGTCACATTGCCAGAGGGAGAAAGCTCTAACACACACACACACACTCACACACACACACACACAAACACATACACTCACACGCACACACAGAAGACAAGACGTATCAGATCCTTTACCTAAAGGATAATTACATGGATTTTATTTCCATAGTTTTTGCTGTCACTCTTGTCACTAATAATCACGTTGTATTTGCCAAGATAATTGTTGATATCTGAAACCCCGGCACGGTCGCTGAAAAAACAAGTCAGACGTGACGAGAAACATGAGCAGTCAGACGACTGTGTTTTAAACAAATCCCCAGGTTAGTCTAGAAGAGAAAAACAAAAGGGAAATTGAAACAGTAAGCAGTGTCACGTGCACTCACTTTAAGTTTCACATTCAAATTAAGTTTTTTTTTTACACTGTTTTGCGGCCTGGTTTCTTTACGACGTGCATTCCACACACTATAAGGTTATCACCTCACATAATACGTGTCTGCTCTGCAACATCTTCCCTCTGTTCGCAGCAGTCCCGAATGCTGCCTTCCCCTCTTCATTTCTGTCTTAAAAAGCACTCCACCCACACCAGCTCCTCTCCTTCTCCACTTCTATTTCGGGGTGTTAAGCTGCTGAGCATGGCCAAACCTGCTCACAGCAGTATATCTGATCAAATCGATACCTATTTCTCTCCCCAACACTTTTTCTATTCTTTCCTCTCGTTTCTGACTGCGGTTAGCCATGATGGGCTGATTGGAACGCGATACATCCACTGGGTCTGTCTTGTCTGTGCGAGATAGATAGATTAGCGTGGTTGCCGAGGGGAGGGGAGGGAGTAAGATCAGTAAGAGGGGCTTTGCCGTGTTGCACCGCATTAAGGTGTTAGCAGATCCATCAGTGAAGCTCGCTTAGTGGAGGCCAACCCGAGCTTACTGGACTCGCTCACGAAGCAATCTAACTCGTCCATCTCCCTTTCCCTTCATGTCCCCCCCCCCCCCATTAACACCTCATGGGGCCAATAAGGGAGCAGATTGAGATGCCTTGTAACACCCATAAACAATCAGCAATGTGTCCAGCCATTTTCCATTGTTTGCCTCCACCAGTTTTCCCTGTCAGATGCACATGTTTCTCACAAGAATCCATTCTCACCTCTCCGCTCGTTCCCTTGTCGCTTCCTCTTGCGCATTCTTCCCTCTGCTACACTTGAAACTGTAGTGTGCTAATTTATTTGCATCTTTTGTGCAAGCGTTATCTTTCCTTTGTTCTGTTCATTGAGCCCTCTCTCTCTCTCCCTTCCTTGGATGTTTATATCTCCCTCCTTCGGTTCAGAGGAAGTATTATTATTATCTGGGTCCAGACTGCGAGGGTTAGAGTGATTCTGTTGGCTTTTAGGAACCACAGGGGGGGTCAGCCTGCTGCATCTCTTTTCCAGACTTCTTTGTTTTCTGCTATCATGCTGCGCGCTTTCTCCGTCTGTGTTTTGATGCATCTGTGCGCTGGCCCAGGTCCTGTTAGTTTTAGGAAAATGTGAAAAGCCACAGTATTTCATTAGTGCAGCGGGTCCCATCACAGTAGACTGAACACACACACACACACACACACACACACACTCAACTAAGCCATTTATTCATGACTCATCCAGCAGGCCAACACGATGTGAGTGTATGTGGGAATGTGTGCTGCCTTTGTTTTTGCTCTTTTATAGACATCTGAAGACTCTCCTCGTACTGTGTCTTCACACACATACCTCTGTGTATAGCTGTCCATTCCTATCACTCTTACCTGTGTAAGTCCCCTCCTTGATCTCAACCTACTCTCTATGCTACACTTAAGAAGCCGCTTTCCCTCTTGAAGCCTGCTGATATTGGCGGTTCGTTTTCCATTTTTCTCCTACCTGGCATGCTTTCTTTTTGTGCTTGTCTTTTAGTATTTTAATTTTTGCAGACTTGTTGTTATGGTTACAAGCTTGCTACCTTTGAAAATCCAGCATTCTGTGTGCGGTTCTGAAACTCTCCCGTAAGCCTGCAAACACACGCACACAGATACCTTTTGGTGTTTCTCTTTGTCTCTCAGTGTCTTCAATCGTCTTCACTTCAACGTGAACGCAGTGGAAACAAATTTCCGGTTGGGGAACAATAAAATGTCTATCTTTTTTTCCAGGCCCCATTAAGAGCTCCCCTACACACCAATTAATTAGATCAGTTTCCTTACGGTGGGCTCTTGTACACCAGGAGGTAGCCTACTTCTGCAGTTGCCAGGGATACATAGAGTACTCGACTAATTAAATGAATCAAAAAAATCAGGCCTAGGATTTGGTGTATATATGTATATGTTTTTCATTACATTCACAGTAGCCAGTAAGTTTCCCATAAATCCACATGAGTACAGTGAAAACAAGAAAGCAAATGAGTAAAGTTGAAACAGTTTGCTCCAGGAAACTAACATAAGTGTAGGTAAACCAACAATCCTGACCAATATACTTACTAAGTATACTGGTAAGTAGCTATTAGTTCTATTTTCACATTGTACCTTTTTGTACTTTTTTAAATATTCTTTTTAATGTAAATACCAGCAATTTTGCACCTTATTGTAAATATCAACAATTCTTGTACTGTTTTTGTAAATACTAGCATTTTTGGCACCTTATTTCTATTTGCCATAACTGGTTAAAAGCCATGGATAAAATGTTTTAAACTGTCAGCTAGAATGGACAATTAAATTGCTTAGCCGTGAAAAAAATGGAGAAATGGTTGACACTGCTTGGTAAAAGTAATGAGGCAAAGTTAGAGTAGTAAAGCTAAAAGTAATGGATCACTGTTAAAACGGCTAAAATTAATGGATAAATTCAAACATGCAGCTTCTGTCTCTTAGAAGGAAAAGTACAAACTGAAAAAAGTAATGTATTCATTCTTGTTTAATGGTGTTAGAAAAGTGTTTTCAATTTTCAGTACTTATAGTTACAGTGATTAAGTTCTTCTATTTCCAAGAACATACTTGGAAAATCACATGCAAAGTCAGTGGTGGGTGTTTGAGTTGTGAATTCGATAAAAACATTCAGTGTCTGAGTTCAAGCCATTGTGTTGGAGAAAGTGTAACTGTTTGTTACTCTGTCTCCCCTTCTCCACCTCCAGCTCTGTCACGAAACCTCCCGCTCCCTCCCCACACACGTTCCCT
This sequence comes from Dascyllus trimaculatus, assembly GCA_024666655.1. Classification (NCBI taxonomy): domain Eukaryota; kingdom Metazoa; phylum Chordata; class Actinopteri; family Pomacentridae; genus Dascyllus; species Dascyllus trimaculatus. The sequence continues at coordinate 42,622 of JAMOIN010001487.1, forward strand.
ATACATTTTTTACTTTGCCCAGTGACTCAGTGCCTGCTTTTTGGATTCCATCATCACAAATTCATGAGACACCCTCAAACACACTCAACTTCTGGAGGCGTGGTACTGAAAGGCATAGGTTTTTTTTTGGTTGTTGTTGTTTGTTTGTCCCACTCATCCCTTCCACGGATTTTTATCTTTGCTGGCACTCTTCTTCCCTGTCTCATTTCCCGCCAACTTAGATCCATGTAAGGACCCTCTAAGAGACACCAGTGACACCACTGAAGCATGTACCCAATCAAAGGCAGAGCTCTGATAGGCGAACTAACACATCCTGTCTGCCTGATCAGAACGTTGATTGACACCCTATCATACACTTAAAATGAGCCCATATTAAACGGATTTGCAGCCTTTCAATTGCGGGAACAGATTGTTGCGCTCTTTCCCAATACATAATGAATCACAAATGTCAGTCATGGTTACGATCAAAATTGTTGTGATGAGCCCTTTTTGTCTGTTGTCAGTGAACGGCACCTTTTTTTCTTTTTTGGTTTCCTCTTGGCATGCATGGGTGCTGGAGATCCAATTCATCAGGGTAATGGGCCCCCTGAAAGCAGAAAATGTCAATTTAATGAGATACGCTGCCGATATACATATGGCCACTAGCTCTTAAAGACCCGTGTCTGTTAAGAAGCATATAGCAATAACACTTTGGCAGTAAAGAACAGCCATGTGTGAAATATGTATGACTGGTAGTTGCTGGTGTCAATATAGCATCTATGAGTGCTGCTGAAAATGGAGCACAGCAGATAAATGTTTTCTTTCGCACCACTAATACACATAGGTGTTATCCTATGTCCATTAGTGGGATTTAGCTCTGGCATTTCAAGTATTAAACACAAAACTGTAAACCTTTAGATTTGTACAGTGTTCAGTGAGAGTATGTTTTTTTTTTTTATTAAAGGCTAAAAGGTCAAAACTACAGGCTCTAGCTGATCAAGGCAGTCAACTGCATACCTGTAAAGGTTTCAGTAGGCGTCTTTATGTGCAATATCCTGTACAAGCAACCCAAAATACAAATGCATTCATGTTTTCTATATGTTGGTAGATGTATCTGTGAGTCTTTCAAGGAGAGTTTCTGCACTGTTAGCTAATAGTGGTCTTAAAAGCTCTCTCCTGAGTTTTTTTTTTTAAAGAAAGGACTAACCCAGCACTTGTCCTGTAAATAGAGAGCACAGGCAGTGTAAAGGCAAAGAAAGATGAGAAGGGGATCAATTTCAGGATGCACTTTTAGCAATAAGTGTTCTTTTCTACACAGTTACTGTTTTGTCTTTGTTACTTAGGCCAAGTGGCAAAGCTGGTTCTTGTTCTTCATCTTCTGCTGGGCCTTTTTTCTTCTTCCACTGCAGTCGATGACAAACGTTTCGAAATTTGGTGTACTGATTGTGGACAGTCCCCTGTTTCTTTTCACCAAGTTTCATGTCTGCACCTCAAAAACTCTAGCGCCACCCATGGGTCAAAATTAAAGGTGTTTTTATGCACAGAACTTGAAAACCAAAAAGCCGAGTTTTCCAAAAAATGAGTCGTCGTTAGATTTCTTGGATCAAGCTGTGTTCAGAGCTTCCCATGATGACAATTTTCCCCAAACTGGATTTCATTAAAAAGTGTAATTTTCACAGGCCATTATGTTTTTTTCCCAGCCTTTGCCAAAACTGGCACAGATGATCTTCAGACCAAAACCTCACAAAGCTGGATGTGGAATTTCAATTTTTGAAGCATTCGTCAAAGCTTATCAGTGGCAACGCTGCCAAGCAGAAAGTATGGTTATACCCCTGCAGTGCTTTGATGACGAAAACCAAACTTGCTACATCATCTTGGGACCCCATTTTGAGGAATCGCAAAATATTTTTGCAACATTTGACTGCTAGGGGGCGCTGCAGTAAGAAAAATAAATCAGTTTTTTGCTCAGTAACTGCTGATGTGTTTGCCTTTAACAAACAACTTTCATAATCCTGTAAAATTTCGGGAGAACACAAGGCTGAGACGTGTCAAGTTCCCATATCAACCTAATTGATGCAGCTGCTATGGTTTATTCTATTAAAAGATTCAAGATTTATTTTCAGTCTTCACCAAACCTTGTACTGACCGAGCTTCACAAAAGCAGATGTAATGGATATCAGATTTTGGAGCCTGGTTCGATTTTCAGAAGGGCTTTTTTAAAGTGTTGATGTCTTTCCCCTTAACAAAAGTGATCCTTGTGTCGAGTGGTACTTTGACAGAGATGAGACATGACAAATTGTGATATCACTGTAGTTCACACGGCCGCGATTCTTTTTAGAAGAACTCAAGAGAATCGTCACAAGCCCCGAATTTGCCAAATCTTCATCAAATTTCATTAACATCTTTACCGAGATTAAATATTTGGATGAGCACAACCTTATTGAGGACGTGTGTATACACAGTACATGTCAGGTCAGCATTAAGCCACTGATCATCACATCTACACAAAGACACAAAGTTATTAGTGATTGAACAATATCAGAAGTAATGTGCTAGTTTAGATACCTGACATCAAAAGATCTGCAATCTTTCAAGGTTGTGGATCCTGAATTCGATTTGTATCATCTTGTGCAAAGCAGGCAAAACACCAAAAAACATGGTGTAACCTCATATATCACTGACACTCAAATCAAATCACCATGGTGACAGCGCAGTGCTGAACTGCCACCCTTGCTACTGCTTGCAGCTTTATTTTCCAATCAATTTCTCTTTACTTCTGTGATTTTTTACAGAACTTTGTCCAACATAAAAGCATAGCAGTCTATCTTTTCCCAATATATTTCTGGCATCATTTTTTTTAACTGTTGTTCCTTTGCTTTATAAAAACGACAATCTCTTTTTTTTATTTGTTACTATTCATTCCAGACAGTAAAAATCCAGGTCCAGGCCGGGCGAGGTAGTAATGAATTATGTGTGTTATATCTTCCACTGGCTGACAGCCGAATCTCATCGCTATACTGTTTTAAAGATGTGTGTGTGTGTGTGTGTGTGTGTGTTTGTTTATCTCTGGGCTTGTCTGCATCAGGCTGGATGTATGCGTGAGTGTGTGTGTTTAAGTGAAATGATCTATCATCACCACCATCCTCGTCTCCTTCCTGGCAGCCTGTTCCATCATCAAGCATGTGCATTTTCAGTGGAAATGCACCGTCATGTTCCAGTCATTTACACAGCCATGATTCTAATTCTACCCAGACTATCTGTCTCTGAGGGTAAAGGTGCGTATCTTTAAGCCGTATTCATATTCACATCCAAATCACAGATAACAGTGTGCTAATAACGGCTCTCACACCTGACTGGAGTCATCACAGAGAAGAAAACTGGGTTAGAATCTCGGACCAATTTCAGATTTATCATTGTATCCCAACCAGTGGCCAACTTGGTGTCAGCATTGACTCCTTTAGCTGACTTTAATTCTTTATAACCAACATAAACTCAGACACTTTGCAATCAAATCATCTTGGCAACCGGGCTGGCCCTTATACTGAGTGAAATATATACTGGGCTCCTGCTCTTTTTCCACAGATGTTTAAAATAACTAAGCCTATTTGGATGGAAAAAGTTGCTCCCACAATGGGTGCTTAAGTCATTTGGCTCGAGACGTGCACAGCATTTGTCCAGAGAAAAGCTTTTCGGCGCTTCCGCTTTCATCTGTCACACTTGCATCAATTCATTCACTAAGTCAAACAGGAGGTGTGAGATCTGGCATGCATTTATGCATGTTTCCATTTGGGAATGCATGCCTGGAAGTGCGCATATGTGTGCGCAATCATGTTTGTGTAAGAAAAGCAACCAACTGGATCTGTGCGCTAATGGCTGAACAAGATAGATTCATTATGTTCTCCTCATAGATATTCTACTCGGGGCTTTAAACACAAATAAACACCAGCAACAGTGTCATTTATCCTGTCAATTATGTGCAAGACATGTTTCTACAGGGTTAATGATTGTGGCCAGTGATGTGCAGCCACTGAATAGAAATGAATGAAATATCCATTTTAATTATTTGTTTTAATTATAACATAACTATAATGTATTTACATTTATTTTTCAACTTCAGATAGCCGGCAGTACCTATAGGATTTGAAAATGACAGCATTTTGTGGTTTTCATAGCCCAATTAGAATGACTCAACAACGTCAGAGAGGTTGCACAAGTGTGAAGGCCACACCCTTTCCCGAAGGCACACTACCGCCGTGCCTTTATCCTATCCTATGCTATCCTATTCCATCCTATCCTATCAGTCTATGAATGTTTTCGCGCATGCGCAGTCAGTTCCCCAATATGAAAATCATTTACGTAAAAAGGCAGATCGCTACGCTGCCTTTGGATGTAACCGTGCTATGCTAAATGCTATACGTACGTTCACAGTGCATTAGTGGACTGATACTGCACTGCTGCGGTCTCTAGCTAGCTGGTTGGATAAAAGGCAGGATGACAGCACTAGACAGGATAAAACAATTTTCACATCTTTCTTTTGAGGAAAAACGCCACCTTTTGAATAAAGGGATACCAATACCTGAGCTACCGGATCTTCAGCAAGGGAAGGGACAGAAAACCATTCGTACCTTCCACGGTGAATGGTGCAAAAGGAAGGACTGGCTTTGTGGATGTGCCTCACTTAGCCAGCTGTTCTGCTTTCCATGTTTGCTGTTTGGCGGCTCCACCGACAAGGTCTGGATACTGTGGGATACTGTGATAATTGTTTAAGTTTCTTTAATGGTGTTTCAAAATCTTAATTTTGTTAGATAGAGTTGCACACTTGCCAGCCGACACATATGAAATTGTCATTGGTGTCAACATTGGTGGTCTCAATTTGCAACGCCCTGTTTTGCTAAGTGTCATTTTCACCTTTTACTTTGATATTGCCACCACATGAGTGTTACCCACGTCCGCTTGCCATGTGTGTCGGCCTTTTCTTGTTTTCTGCATCCGCGAGCAGGTTGCTGCCCGACGATAAGAGCATGCGAGAGCACGGCGCTAAAACGGAGAGCATGCGCAGCAGTCATTACACGGCCACAACGATAAGGAGATGCAAAGAGCAGAGTGTGGGAAGAACACAGTGTCTGATTTGGCTGTAGTGCTGCCTTCTGTCTGATCTTCAGCTAAAAAGGCCCTAACTCCTACAAGAGGCTTATAACCCCTCGCTAATCCCCCCTTCTGACTCATTTCACTGCAGTTTGAAGCTCTCTCTTTAAATCTCTTGTTCGCTTGCTGCCGTGCATTTGCACGCACACACACACGCACACACGCACGCACACATACACACACACACACACACACACACACATATATATATGCCAGAGTCTCTGAATAACAAAACCCTTCAGTTGAAATGGAAATGTCTCGCTGGACCGGTAAATTGCACTGTGAGAAATATCTTTAGCCAAATGTTCACACACAGACACAAGCGGCGACACGAGCACACACTGCAAATCCATTTTGTGATTTCGTGTTTAATTATAAGTGCGTGGATGCTAGCCACCCGTGACCTCCATTACTGATAGTTTTTTGTTTTCTTTCAGCTCGTGTTAAATGTTTTCTTGTTTCCGAACATAATGCTTTTCATGGTGAGAGCAAGAAGGACACCCTCAGTGGATACTGACAAAGGCATGGACACACAGCTGCACTCAGTCCTTTTTCATGTGTCACATTGTCTGTCGTCTCTGAGTTCAGTCTAAAATTAACAGATTTCTTTCTTTCTTTTTCCCCCTTAAGCACGCCAATTTAAAAATAGTGAGCAAGCGTGGCTATCAAAAGGTTTTGAGGGGAACAGGACGTAACCCCCCCCTTGACAGAGGGCCTTTGTGTCATTATTAAAGATTAATGTTTTTACGAGCACTGGAGGAATTAGCATTAGTGACGGTTTTAGTGTCAAACGCTTGTTTCAGCGCTGTCACTCGCTCCCGCCTCCCTAAAATGAGACGACTTAATATCATGCCACTAATAATACCACCTAATCACAGTGCCAAAATAGCAGATCACAGCCGTGGGTTTAGTGGTGGTGGTGGTGCAGAAATACAGGGAAAAGACAGGATTCTGTCACAGTGCACCCTGATGGTATTCATGGGAGGCTGGAGCCACTTCTATTCGTGTCTGCATCCCATTTTATTATCACCATTGTCCCCTTGATTAGCATGTAAAAGCGGATCCTCTTTTTACCACACCTATTTTGGGATAAAGATAAGAAGCATCATTGACAAACCAGACGATTCAGCTTTTGGGCGATTCTGAGCTTTAAGCTAAATAATGTAATTTTTTTCAAACTCTTTGTACTCCTCTGTTTCTAAAAGGCTATAATGCAGAATATTTCATACTCGAGAAAGCTCCCACTGATAGATTGTTCTACCTTTGCGGTAGTGCTGCAGCTGCACTCTCCATCTTCATTGCCCTATGGAATTACATTGACCAGTCACATGTAAATGGAATGAGAATATGGTTATGGAGAGATGGATATTCGTCATGCAGAACATATCACTGTCTCCCCATTTAGAGCCATTAGGCTCCGTACTCAAACAATATTCCAGTCCCTCTTTAAGGCCAGACTATCAAGGGATTTTTTTTCTTTTTCTTTTTTATATGATCCAATTACCTTTGTTCATCAGACAGGAGTTAAATGGCAGTGATTCTCTCTGTAATTCCTGCGCTGTCAGCCTCATGACACACATGCTTGAACCCAGATACATGTATACAGTCTCCTGTGCGGTGTGTAGGATGAGTGTTTAATAGCTCGGTGATGAGGGCGGACTTATCACTGAACTGTATAGACCATTTAGGCCCCCATTACATAAATGTATATATTGTGGGCTGAATGAGCAAAGCAGCCATGGCAATATTTAGACTACAAAGCTGTGAGAAATACAGTATTTATGGCTCAATGGCAGAGGAATTCTACGCCTTAAACCTGCATTAATGATAATATAGACTCAAAAAGCTTATAGCATGGAGCTGTCTGCAGTGCCTACATTAAATCAAAGACTGTTAACATCTGAATATGCAGCTCTGCACAGTGTTTTTTTTGATTGTGGTTTCACAGCCCTCATCGTTACTGTATAATGAGCAGCTTCATGAAGCCTTGATACAGCGTCTAACCAGCACTAACAGGCAGATAGTTCCAACTAAATAGAGAGTAGAGCAGCTAGCAAGCTAAAGATCGAGTTAGTTTAGTTAGTGGGGACCAAAACAAAGCAAAAAGGCAGTGATTATTAAGGGGTTGTTTGCACCCAAGTAGCCACAGTTTCATTAATGTAGACGTATTCATCCAAACGAATGTTGGAAAAAAAAACAATCTGCATCTTCGATACTGATTTAGTTTTACTACATTGTTTTAGCCACTTGATATTTTATCGCACACTTTCAGCAAGGTAATTCTTGGTCAGACTGAAAGAGCAGACATAGTAAAAACCAACCTCAACTTGCCAAGTCACATAAATTTGAAAGAGAGTATTTAAAAAAAGACTTGTGACACTGTGTTAGAGTCGTGTGTCAGTTTTTATTGGTTCAGAATGGGCCTTTTTGGGGAGTCGCCATGACAAAAAACACGATCGATCTGTATATAGTAAAGGTAATGAGTCTGTGTTGCATTAATATATAGAAATCTGTGCATTTCTGGTTATTTTTAAAACAAAAAATGACAGTTATGCTTGAGTAAATTAAAGCCCAGTTAACAAAACTGGTTAAAAGAAATAGATCTATTTTTTTTAATTCTCAATACTAATCATGTTTTCACACTCACTCGGCTGTCATTTGGGGATGCCAAAAATCCCCCTCTGCAGGAAAAACCCAGCTTGTACCCCATGAGGAGTATCTCAAACAGCCCTTTGTTTCCCTTGTTCAGGACACGAAACTGTTCTAAAAACACACAGCTCCCCCTTAAATTGTGCTCCATTGGGGTGCGTTCCATCTCATTTATGCCACTGTTTATTGTTAATTGTTCACTAATGAATTGTCCTCAGCTCCTCTTTAAACATATATAACTAATGTACAGTAAGACAGGTCCTGCTTAGCGAGGGGAAAAGCATTGCACGAACAGAAGAGAAACTGAAATTAGCTCGGAGCTGCGGAGGCTTTCTGGAATATATTATGTTCACGGCGTTTGTATCACTTTTGAACCTCCTTGTTTGCTTTCTGTCAGCAGCCATGTGTTTAAAGTTTACAGTAGGTTTCCAGAGAAAACAGACTTTGCGAAAGGCTTGACAGCTTTAAAACACAGCACACAGATTAACAAGCTGACAGATAAGCAGATTCCTGTGCTGGTAATTACATTAGCAATTTGAGCAGTGGTATTTTTCTCTAATACTACAACGTCCTTGCTGATGCACTTTCACAGCACTGCCACAATTCCCTCGATTGTTTTTTTTTAATGCTAGAAAAGTTAGCATTATGCTAATTGAAAACTAGTTGATGATAGTTAGTATGCAAGTGGATGCAAGTGATTAAGAGGCTTTCAGCCAGTCGATGTCAGTTAGCAGCCTGTCCTGACTGAGTAAACAGAGCGAGGCAGAGGATGGAGGGATGACAGGGTACATGTTTGATTAGCCTCTGAAGAGAGGGATGTGCCTTTAATCCCTCCTCTAACTAATCCTCCTCTTGGAGGGTCCTCACTGCCTGGGGGCGAAAACTGTTGTAAGTCCTGAGTGTGAAGCCAGTGATCATACTGTAGGGCTCTTTTGCTTCTGTCCGTCTCTTTCATTCTTCACACTGCCTCCGTTTCTTTTCTTTTTTTGAACATGAACCAGGAAATTTCACATTCAGTACAGAGTGGACAGGTTTGCTAATAATGTCATAAAACTCTGAAAACCATTACAAATGTACTGCAATCAGAGTGGCTGCATTTTTAGTCATGCTTTTGTGAACCCAACCTCTTTGGTCCAGACTGGAATATCCTAACTATTTAAAGCTTACTGACTTCGGTGACCTGACTTTTCATGGCATTTTTGCTTTTTAATGGCATATTTTGACACCTATAGGGGAAACTGTCGTGACATTTATTCTTTCCAAGCTCATGCATGTTAACCAGTGTGAATGCCAACCTTTAGGCCTATAATCCAATGGAAAAATTAGTAAAACCCATTCGAAATTCTACAAATGGCAGCAAAATGTACTAGATATTAACCTTTAATTCAAAACAAAAAGAGATGTTCAACTGCATCTTCAGATGGGCAAAAAACCCCACAAAAAAACCCAAAAATACACACTTTGTTACCGTCTGTGTGTGAGACATCAAGGTGGCAGCATCCTGTGTGTATAAAGCAAAGGAACATTTTAAATCCAAACTGCACCGGAGGAATAAACATCAGAGGGAGACGCAGCCACAGATGATGATGTTTGCACATCCCAAAATCGAACTGGCTGAAGTTATGCTTTGCAACTTCATAACACAATTCAATCTGTCGATGGAACTTTTACAACACATTGCATACATCACAAAGCAAATCTGCATAATTTACACACATTCCATGTACACCGATCAGCCACAACATTATGACCGCTGACAGGTGAAGTGAATAACATTGATCATATTGGTACTATGTGGTGTTCAGTTGGAAAACCTTGGATTTTGGCATCCATGTTGATCAGACTTAGACACCCAAATAAACATTGTCCCACAACAAGCACACTCCCTCATGCAAATGGAAATCACAAATGTCACTGGTCTACCCCTGCAGGAAAATGCACCCCACCACATTGAAAAACCATCAAACAATCAGGAACATGTTGAGGAACATGACAATGGCCCAACATGTTGATTTGACCTCCAAACTTCCTACACCCCATTGTGATCAAGCATAAACAGGATGCAGTGGAACAAGTTTGATTGACAGAGGCCCCACTGCACAAGCCAGAGTACCCAAAGGATCCAGTGCCAACGTCCTGGTTCCAGACCCCATAGGACACCCTGAGAGGTCCTCTTGTCCATGCGCAATGGTTCAGAACATTTTTGAGAACATAAGGGGGACCAACACTAGGCAAGTGGTCATAATTTTTCACCTGATCGATGTATGTTGGAGCGTGTGCAAGCTGCTCACTGAATGGCTCCTAATGACTTTTCCTGACGTATCACAAGCAGATCTTACTCAAATTCCAACATCTGCTTCATGGATTCACACAAACTTTGGTCCAGATATTAGCGTCCCCATTAGGATCAAGTGTAATATGCATCCATGCTAACAAACTAGCATGAAATGGAGAAGATGACACCTGCTACTTGTTAGCATTGTGACTGTGGCGCCTCACAAAGCTCAATATTGGTTGTAGACTTGATTGTTTGCAATGGCACTCACCAACTGCCTTATATAAATTTACACCCTACAGCATGAACAAAAGATGGGTCTCTAATCTTACAGTTTCTGTAGGCGTTTGTCCTCTAGTCCATTTCTCATCTTCCTGCTTTAGACTTATTACTTATTTCCTACAAAAGAAACTTCTCAAGCTGCAATTATAGAACAAGGTCACAAAAGCAGAGGATGATGAACCCACACTCGAGCCTGTACCATTTAGTGAATGGGGGGGGAGGAAAAAAAAACAGCAGCTAAAACTAATTGTAATTCCCCAAGCAGCAGTGGAACTTAGCTTGTAGCTTGATCCTGAATGCTGAGTTTCAGCTGCCTGTACCCATTACAAGCTAACATGCCAGAGCATATCTTGTCCTGTGGAATTCAATTTAGCCAAATGAATATCCGGCCTTCAGATAGCATGCTGCAGTAGCTACAGCGAGCCTCCACGCAGACAGCAGCTGTCATGAAGGACCAGTCGCTGCATAATGTCTTCCAAAATGCTTCGCCGCTGGTATCAATGTGTGATCAATATGCAATAAAAACTCATTAAAGCAGTCTATGTTCTGTCATGGAAATTAATTCCGGAAGACAAATCTGCAAAGTGTCACCCTGGATATGATTTCAGTCCATCCATGCAGAAACAAGTTATTTAAAGCCAGAAATTGGATATGGAGGTGGGGGGAGAAAGGGAGAGGGAAAAAGAAAGAGAGATATAAAAAAAACAGAGATGGAGAGAGGAAAAGGGGAGGATGAAACCAACCCATCTGGAAGAGAGGAGACAGGAAGAGTCTATGACAGCCCAGCATAATGAGATTTGGTAGTCTGTGTGGCTTTCTATTCACCTGAAAAAGAATTAACATAAAAAACGCGCACACACAAAGTATTCTTCATTCTGCTCACATCTTTCCAAAACCATCATCGGTTCATATTCATCCCTCCCACTCTGAGTGATTTCAGCATCTGGTGGATCAATCAGCTCACTGTTTATTGCAAACGGTGTCTTTTTACCTACTTTTAACGCAGTGTGAGGAAAAACAACGAAAAAAAAAAAAACAGACTGAGATTTGTGATCTTACCATATGTTTCACTGCAAATGTGCAAGCTGTATAGCCCAGCAGGATGTCATTGAATGTTTTTTTTGTTGTTGCCACGAATGCTATTTTAGCTTAATCTCACTTTGTAAGGGAGTCATGTTGGGATACTGCTGTGAGCTTTGTGGGGAAACATACAGCATGACTTTTAGTGCTGGATAATGTATGTATTTCCCTTTTGGTGGGCAACAACACGAAGATACAGATGTTAGCATAGACGCTCCTCTACTTGCTATGGAATCCAAGTTTCCTCCCACTCTGCGTGGATTTATATTTTAATGGCTTCCTTTGAGTTCACTTTTCACCAGGCGATAGGTTTAATTTTTTAGGAATAAATATAGGCATGCATGCACGCATATCTACTCTCACACACACAGAATCATCCGCCAACCTACTCTTTCACCTTTCCTCCCACTCAGTTTCGTTTATTTCTCTGATATGCATTAATAGTAAAATCAGATATCGATCGCTTTAGCTTCTCTTTGCACATTTGCCTGTATGCCCACGGGTAACGACGGGCTGTAGGAGACACTGACAGTCTGCGTTTTTCAAAGAGGAATGAAGGAATATCTGTATTGATCGAGTTTTACTTTTAACTTTTTTTTTTATCAGAGCAGAGCCTAATTCCTCTACAGGACTGCGAGACTTTGAAGAGGAGGCACACGCTGGCAAACTTGCCATGGTTTCACAGCTGATTGATTGTAGAGGAGTTGGTTGTCTTATGCATTTTGGACAGTGTGTTACATATGATACATGCATTTCCTTCTGCTGTGCTGGAATAGTATATTGATCCATATTACCTGCTCATAGTCATCCAAGAACAAAAGCTCATGCGGGTTCTATTGACTGGAGATCAATGGTGTGGCTTAGTCATATGAATTACAGGCTTAAAATCAATGTAACTGACATATAGTCATTATTTTAGGCTGGGATATTACCATGAAGGGTGGCACTTACTGAATTTACATGATGATGCAGTTCTTTCCTTTGTTAGTCTTGTCAATAAGAAACTTAATAATGCTTACTGGTATCTGTGATTTGGTTTATTATTGTAATTTTTTTCCACAGTAAAATGGTCACAATTTCCCTGCATTTTTTCATTTGCAGCATCATGCTCTGGCTGTTGTTGGAATGCAGGAGGACTGTGTGTGACTAAAGTGTGTGTACGTAAAACCCTTTTTGTGTGCATGCTATGACTGCATTATTTTGTTCTGAGTCAGATCCTGTGAATAGCTCTGCTAATTTTTCCATTTATCCCTGACTCTGCATTTACAAATAGGCCCTGTCACATCCTATTCATCAGTTCCTGGCCTTTCATTTATTCAGCATCCCCCTTCTCTTTCTTTTATCACATTTTCTCTGTTTTTCTGATCCTCTTTGAGCCGGTTCAGTTGGGCTATTTGCACCCGGACCTACAACGCAGTTCCATAAAATAACTGACTGTAACTGTGCTGATTGTGTTTCTGCCCCATATTCCTTTTTCTTTTTTCTCCTGTGTCTATTTATGACCTAACCTCCTTCATAGTTAAAGTCAATTTGCTTATTTTGCTTTTCCATAATGCATTGAAATATTTGGTCTCCATTTGCTTACATTAAGCGAGACCACAGGAACGACAAGCCTTGGAAACAGTTGTAACTCAGGAACGCGTGACAACGCACACCGGAGCCCTTCGCATGTAAAATCACAGATGAATATTTATAATTCCCTCCATCTGTTCGATGAATAATCATAAGCAGCATAATTGATTCTGACAGTGGACCTGGTAGAGCAGCCAATCACAGCACACTTTGACTTCAAGTGCCACAGTCAAAAACATCTTTAATAAGATGAGTGGGCCAAAGCCACTGCTGTGGCCCAGATTCGTGGCTTTTGTTCCTACCTGCCATCCTGAAGTTGAATATTCTTATCCCTTGCCATCTCAGTGGCTGTACACTCTGGATCTTCAATATCATTCAATTTAGAGAGCTCACTGCGGGCTGGGAATTCATTGGAACTGTATGAATCACAGCATGTCTGTCTTTTCTGTCCCATCCGTCCTCCATTAGTCTGGGTTAGGACAGGGCTCAGTGGATTGATGAATGGAGGAAGCGTCTGGCAGGGCATTTCCTTTACTACTCGTTTTAGCTATAGCACGAAAGCTTTGCCAAACTGCCTTTCAACCGGTTCAATGGTTTATTGCTGCTTAACACCAAATGTGTGTGCTGTGTGTATATGTGTACATTCAAGCACACATACTGAAACACATAATAAATCTGCTGTGGTGTTTTGAGTGTATTTTTTTAGAGACTCGCTGCCTGTATGTGCTGGGAGACTGTTTCTGTCTATGAATAGTGATTCTGAGAGGGAAAGGCGGCTTTCTGCCATAGAAAACCCTGCGACAGCACAATGTATATGGCTCAGCTTTCACTGCCCCAGGCTTCATTTGAATTGACTCATACGTTTGTTTACTCACATTTAACTGCAGATAGCAATGTCTGGCTGGTCTATGTGGTGTACCATATCAGCTTTTTATTACCCAGCTTCTTCTTGGCATGAATACAGTTCCTCGTATTATCTTTGAAAGTAATATATATCACTTTCTATGTCTGTCTTCAAGGCGAATGCCATAGACAGGACACTTGACTCTACACAGGATCTGAAGATATCCACTGTGCTCCTTCACAGGAAGATAAGCTTGTTTATTAAAGTTGATTAAAAGTGTTATTTGGTTGTTTTGTAGCCTTGAACTCAAATTTTCAAAATATATAAATGCTAGCAATTCCACTGCTAATTTGCCAGATAAAGATTATTGTGTCCTTTCTCATATGAGAAGTAAAAATGATGGCAATCCCAGCTTGCTAGCTGTTTAACAGGTGGCACAGCCTATAACTTAACTGATCTCTATCTTAAATAATGGGTGGAATTAGGTTTATACTTTAGTTGGGATTAACACTCAGTTGCTGTTGAATGGATTCAGTTCAGATTTGGTTTTTTTTCCAAAATCTCTAACCTGACAGGCTGACATGTCACCAAAATGTAATTTCTTTATTTTTTTTAGCAGTCTTGCAAACTTGGTCATTGTGAAGCTAAATTAACCAAATAAATAAGTGGAAGTTTTCCACTAGAGCTCAGACTAGACTTACTAACTTTGAGAAGTCCTCAACTGCCCTTTCTCCTGTCACTCTGAAATGTCAAGGCATGGATACAGGGGACTTCTGGGGGTGTCCTGTGGTAATACACTGGGTTGAGGGGTAGAATCTCTGAATCAGACTTGTTCTGGCACATCTCACTGATGCTTGATCACATTGGGATCTGGGAATTTTGGAGGCTGGATCAAGCCTTGCACTCTCTTCTTTGTTCCTGAGCAGTTTTTGCAGTGTGACAAGGTGCAATGTGCTGCTTTAGGAGGCCATTGCCAAAGGGGAAGTGTCTGGTTTAGGTGTGTGGTATGAGTAAAAGTAACATCCCTATAAATGCCAGGATCAGAGATTTCTCAGCAGAACATTGCATACTAACGAGATGATCAATATTATCCACTTCACCTGTCAGTGATTTTAATTTTGCGGCTGATCGGTGTACACAACTGTGCTGGTGGAGTGTAAGCAACAACATGTGCTTTTCTAAATATGCTCTCTTCTGAGCCCCAGCTTTCTCACGCCCTCGACTTTATGGTCTTAAAAGACTGGCTCATTGACTTTAGCAGGTATACCTGCATTTTACAATCTCCCACTTATCCAGCAATCTGCCCACCACTGGTGAAAACGTTTTATAATTGGCATATGGCTGTACAAGTTTGCGTATGTATGCATGTGTGTTATAGTGTGTCCATGTCACAACTAATCCTGGGGGTAGATCGCAGCTGTGAGAGATTTTAATTGACTTCAGGGGGCTTGGAGAGTAGATTAGTATATGTGTACGTTTGTGTGTGCGTGTATTTGCGTGTCTCTGAACAGGCACATTTATGGGGCGTTAACATAGCTATTAATGTCACAGCTGGGGGGAAACATTAGTGTGGTAAATGGAATTTGTATACTTTTCTGTGCACACATGCACTACTGTTTGTGTTTATGTGTGTGTACATGTGGGCGTGTGTTGAGCGGATAAGAGTTGGGGCGATGCGAAATGTCACACCTCATGGGAAGCGGGAGGTTTTGATGTGGCACATGCACCCTCTCCCACTTTAAGCCCTAAACATCTCCTGGGCATCCAATCAGCTGTGAGTGGGGTGAAGCGTGGGCGTTAAGGCTTATGGGAAATGCGGTGGCCTTCATGGCAGGCGCCTGAGCCAGCTAGTCTTTTCCACCTGGGAACACCGAGGTCTTATTACTGATTCATGATCCCCGACCACCCAAAACACAGTTTACACACCTGAAATGCGCCGTAAATCAGATCAGAATTTAAACCGCCGTTTCCATTTTATGACTGATAATATACAAGTGTGATGGCTGTCACAGTTTATATGGCAACAAGTCGGGGGGAAGAGAAATAAATAGAAAATAGGTCAGTCTGTGAAGGCGTTCACTGCATGAGAGAGATGGGGATTGCACACAAACAGACATGCAAACACTTTCACACGTAAACACACAGTCCAGCTGTTACATTTCCTAGGTAGATGTACTCTCTTCTACCTCTCATCTGACCTGAAATAAAATGACCCCAATGTGCCCCCTTGTCTCTTTAATGTGGTCATCCAATAGTCTTTGAGCATGCTAAGTGAGTTTGTGTATTTGTATGTTGTGCTTATGCACACAACTGTAGGAATATGTAAGCACAGACCTCAAGCTGGTATAAATAGTTGCATTGCTACCTTTAGAGGTAAAGGCAAATTTGATTTCTCGAGATTTATTAGAGCAAAGTTTAGATAAGGGTGATAAAAATGTGTATCTTTAAAACTAATTAAACCTGTCAGGTGTCGTTTGGAAGACAAAGTACCTCAATCCGTGCATCAATGAATCAATGCTGCACATATAATGGAATTTAACACTCCTTCTTGAAGCTAGTGAGACTAAGTATTAAGATAACAGTGCTATATTCATAGAGCAAACAATAAATCTTACTTCAGTTACAGAATTTAAAATGACACCAAAGAAATGTCCCCTTAACACTGTCAAAAATGTGAAAAAAGCAATGACAAACTGCAATGACTTGATGCATTTATGTCATGACTTTAAACAGCAACAGCAAACATGCCTCAAACGTGATTTTGCTGCGAGCTGCAGACGATTTGCTTCCGAAAAGAAGGTCTAATGCAGCACCACTGCTTCATCACACGTTCCGCATATTCAGACGTCAGTAGCTCCGCTAACTGTATGATGTAATCGTCTAAATATCTGATTCATTCTGCAGGAAAAGGGAAAAAAAAAACGTTTTTACAACTTTCGAAGAGTGGAGGTCAGAGGTGCAGTTAGCCACTGTCCAGCGGAGTTATGGGCAAAAAAACTCACAGCGAAAGTAGAGAGCAAAGGGTGCTGCCATTCAAACAGCAGTTGGACCCCGTACAGTTTAAACTGAGATGAAGTTAGTTTAAAGTTTGGTATTGATCAGGTGGACTCAGCTATGGTCAATACTGCAAGTCCATTCGCATCAGTTCCTCAGACCAGAGAATTACTCCAAACACAAAGCCCAGGCTCCAACTTTCTGTCCTCTCCAGATGTTCCTGTATTTCCACTGTGTTTAGATACAATATAGGAGCCGACTGTATAGATTTGACCACATCGGCTAAAACTCAGATGAACTTTTAGTAGCAGTGTTCATACTGTAGTTCTGTAGACTAGCTCAGTAGCTATTTAGCTATTTATGTAGCTAGATAAAGAGACAGAATATTTGTATTATTTACTCTCATGTTGTTACTTTACCATGTCAAAAGATAATCTGTGTAAAACAATAATACAGTGAAGTTATACTCAGCTCATGTTTCCTATCTGCCCTCAGTATTCTGTGGATTACTAGATTTACATTACATAGATACCACAATTTCCAATGCTGTCAACACCACATATGAAAATCTGTGCATTATTGTATTGTTGTGGCAGGAGTAATCACAGTAACAGATGTCTTAAACTCTGGTTCATGGGCTGTAAATAAAGATAGAGGAACCCTGTGTTATGTCACCCATAGTTTTTCTGAAGTAGTGTAGGAGCTCAGTGTGGTGGCGAAAAGGTAAAAAATCCAATCACAATCGTCTTGGGTAGTAGTAAGTCCAGGATGCAGTGATGGTGCACCAGCGAAAATAGTGATGGGGGAATTGTTTCATTGGAACGTTCGTGTACAAGGAGCCAAGCACTTACTAAAACGACTAGCTCACTAAAAGAATCAGGTGGGCGTGCTTTGTTGCGTGATCTAAATCTTGAGCAAAATGAAATTTTCGGCATGTAGGTTGCTGCAGATAGTGGAAGGAGAAAACTATGTGAAATATCTTCTACCTAAAGCCTACAAGAGGTGAGTCAGACTACCTACAGGCTGATCCAAGATTGAGCAAGGAGGCTGAATGTGAGCAGGCCAAGCAAATGTCTCTGTGCCATGGACTGCCTTATGACGTAAACACCTGTTAGTCAGCATCCATGCTCTTATTTATCCATAACTTTAAGCCTTAATACAGTTTGAATGGGTGAGTTAACTAAAAATTCAACCCGGTGCAGATGTCGTGAAGAGGGAAGTTGGCTATAGAGACTGGAACCATTTTTTTAACCAGGCTGTAAACATGTTTATTTCTGCTGTAAAGTTGGACACTTTAACATAGGTATCTATGGGAACTGACTTGCTTTTGGAGCCAGGCCCAAGTGGCCATTTGAGGAACTGCAGTTTTTGGCACTTCATTCTTCCGTCCTTGATGTTGCTGTCTGGTCACATAAAACCAAACAATCCACAAGGTGAGATACCCCTATAAGAAACGAGGCGCAAATGTCTATCATTATTATTTTGCTAATATTGATGAATCCATTCCTGAGTTAATCACTAAAGTGTTTGAGCTGTTTTTGTACAACACTAAAACGTTCACTGGGGCTGGAAAAGCTACAGCATTACATCACAATTTCCACAGTAGAGGCCCCGTCCCAGTGGCCAGTCAAACTACCATTCTGCTTATTAAAAACCGAGCTGACATGAAGGTGAAGTACAGAAAGCTTCTGCTGTCCTCAGAGGTGAGCCAAGCACAGGAAAGACTGAAAGAGAAAGCAAGAAGAGAGGCGAGGGAAGAGTGAACTTGACAGTTGGCGTTCAGAGAGCATTTTCTCTCGACAGGTCCCACCTTACCTGGGTCAAAGGCAGGAATTGAGATGAAAAGGAGGACAGAAAGAGTGTGGATATGTGGGATTGGAACACGATGAAGAAGAAGGGGATGGGGAGAGGACATAAAAGCTACAGTGGGCGGTTATGTGTTGCACCTTTATCTCTCATTGTGAAATAAAGTCTGCATTTTGCTTAAGAAGAAGCATAAAAAATAAATAAATAGAAATAATAATAACTCAGCTTGATCTTATCCCTCTAAGCTGTTGGTTTTTCATTTTGTACCGACTGATACCACATGGCTCCGTCACAATACATTTTCCATTTGGTGGGTGTGCTGCACCAGTGAAATGTAATCCTCTCACACAATAATACATTTATTCAATCCACAGCTAGTGGATCCGTTGACATTTTTGCTCTCATAAGCTCCCTCCTTCTCCCTGTGTCTCTTTCTCTTGGCCACTGACCTTCCTATGATCCCTTATCTTCAGTTATTATCTGCATACTGTGTTGTTGACTGATTTACCCATATGGATGAATGAGTCACCTGTTAATGGTTATCGCATCTGTTATGAGAAAATCTTATGTATATGTGCTAGCATGTGCGCGCGCGCACACACACACACACACACACACACACACACACACACACACAGATCAGGCATAACATTATGACCACCTGCCTAATATTGTGTTGGTCCCCCTTATGTGCTCAAAAATGCTCTGAACCATTGGTCATGGACAAGAGGACCTCTCAGGGTGTCCTATGGGGTCTGGAACCAGGACGTTGGCACTGGATCCTTTGGGTACTCTGGCTTGTGCAGTGGGGCCTCTGTCAATCAGACTTGTTCTACTGCATCCTGTTGATGCTTGATCACAATGGGGTGTAGGAAGTTTGGAGGTCAAATCAACATGTTGGGCCATTGTCATGTTCCTCAGCATGTTCCTGATTGTTTGATGGTTTTTCAATGTGGTGGGGTGCATTTTCCTGCGGGGGTAGGTCAGTGACATTTGTGATTTCCATTTGCATGAGGGAGTGTGCTTGTTGTGGGACAATGTTTATTTGGGTGCCTAAGTCTCATCAACACGGATGCCAGAATCCAAGGTTTTCTATCAGAACACCACATAGTAGCAATATGATCAATGTTATTCACTTTACCTGTCAGTGGTCAGAATGTTGTGGCTGATCTATGTGTATATATATATATATGTATATGTATATACTATTCTGAGTGACACAAAGTCTCAGAGAATAGGAAGAGGGACATGAGTGGATGGGTATAGTGTCTTCTCCAGCATTTACACAAAGGAGAGACAAGGAGATTAAAGGGTTGAGGCAAATAGAGGAAAGGAGGAAGTGAGCAGAAAAGACAAAAGAGAGACGGGGAGGAGAGCCGGACCTTATCAGCATTCACTCATCCTACAGTGGATGAAATTACCCTTCTCTGTCTTGCTATGTCTGCGGTCACTGCTATCCGCCCGGGCTGGGGATTTGCAGTGCTCATAAATCTATGTATGCATGTATATATGTGTGTGTGTGTAAGACGTGAAAAAAACATGATTGTGCGGGCGCAGGTGGGTGTTTGTGTTTAGATGCCCTGTTGTTAAGATGAAAGGACTTTGTGGACAGAATAAAAATTCACGGAAATGAATCTGCAGCGTGAGGAAGGAGCTCTCGTAAATCACATCGATATGTGTGTGTGTGTGTGTGTGTGGGACTGGTGTAGTAGTCAGCTAAAACCGAAGCAAGGCCTCAAATACCCTGCTTTACTGAGCTTATACTAAAACAGCATTAGTAACAATTACGTGTGGGCGCCTCTGTGCTCCTGCATCTTCGCGGGAGCATTCATGTGTATGTGCAGATTCGTGAGCATGGATTATCCTGCACTGAGACACTAGTTAAAAGAGCCCTCCGGTTGATGAATTCTCTTTAGTGAAAACGCTGATTTAATTGGGTTGCTCCCCAATCCTTTCACCGATAAGGACGCCTTGATAAAAGATAATTCCCTTCTTTATTCTTTGCTTCATCTTCCTTTCTTGCATGTTGTTCCACATTTTATCTTGAACATCTCTCGATTTCTGTTTTTTCCCCGATTCCTTCACCTTCACTTTTTACCTCCTCCTCCTCCTCTGTGCATACAGTACATATATTCTCTCCCGCTTTCCAGCTTTCTCTTTTTCTCCTTGCCCCTTTAATTTATTTCCTCTGTGTGCTGTGTGTGAAATGCTAAATTAGAAGTCGGGTAAAAAGAGGGCCTTGGAGCAAGAGACATCAATAGCTTCCTTTTAATTCTGAGAACTCCCTCTTTCCCCCCTTCCTCTTTTCTGCCTCTCTATCTATCTATCCCCCTTCCTCTCTCTCTTTTACCCTGCTAATAAAGCCAAATTGGCATGAAAGCTAGTGACCTCTCCCCTCGCCTGCGCTCTTTTCTCTGCTTAAAGAACCATGTCGGGGGACGAAACGACAATGGCAAAAAAGGCTGATGTCATTTTCCATCTGAAAATATAGAAGGTCCTTTTATTTTTACCTTTTTTAACTTGGCTTTTATGCTGCCTTCCGTCTAATCTGTTTGCTTGAGGTGCCATTCTTGTGTGCCTGCCCTCTCTCACAAAAGACCTCTGTATTTTCTTTCTTCCTTTTTTTCCCGTCTTTTCTCGGCATTCCCTTGGGGAAAGCAGGTTTGAACTTCTCTTTTTTTTAATGTCTGACTCACTAGGTGTGTATTTAATAAGTCTTCCTACCAGCCTTACCTGCCTGCCACTCTGACTGTCCCCTTTTGAAGGAGTTGGCGCACGGCGACCCTGACGTTGGCAGGGCTCTCGCGGAGTTTAGATTTAACAATCACATTCCTTTTTCATCTCTGTGTCTCCCTGACCTTGAGGAGCACTTTTTTTCCTCCTCCCTCACGCTTTCCATTGCTTTGAACAAAGAAAGAAACTTCTTAAGTTCCCAAAGTTGGTGGGGGCCGTTTTAGAATTCTCGAAGGGCAGGCGAGAGTTGAGCGCACCTGTCATTCGCTTGTCCTCTCTTTTCACAACTTTGGTTATGAATTATAAATGCAGCGTTTCACTGTCTTTATCCTTTCCTGGCCATGGAGCATTCTGTGCATAGGTACACTCACATACTCACACATTGCATCCCTTTTGGGTTATTCATATAGTGTACATAGCAGCACTTGATCCATAGCTTATTTGCATTTCCTTTGTTCTCTCCCTCTTCTATTGCCCTCCTTTGGCCTTCTCTCTTGTCACACTTGCTATGTTTTTCGCCCTCTCTCTGTTTTGGCATCACACCAAAGAGTGACACAGAGGTGAAAAGTTTTTAACTGGCACCATCAAGTTTTCCAAAAAAGCCTGTGTGACCCGCCGTCACTGATATTCTCGTCTCTTTTCACTACGTGTGATTAATATGATGAAAGCTATGATCTCCCTGTCTGATCCCCCTCCTTCTGGTGTTTGCATGCTTGTGTGTGTGCCAGTGTGTTTGCGTCCACGCTCTGTGTCTGTGCGAGTACGTCCTGTCCCTCTGGGAGTATTTACACATTAAGTTTGAGCCTGTGATTATTTTGACTTGGTAGCTGTGTTGTACTCAGAAGAGCCGAGGCACTAATATAATTGGCAATTAAATTAAGGAAGCAAGCTTTCCACACACCCCCCGGTGAGTTTGCACAGTGTCTCCTGAAGTGCTCTGCACACATTCACTCAATACTCAGCGAACAGATTCCCTGCAGTAATAAGGCTCCAAAAGTGTTATAACATAAGCGAGCCGAGTCGTATGTCTGTCACTGTCATGCCCTTGCTGTTAGAAAGTTTACACAAACAACACTTGAACATGAGCCAAATCCTTTTTTTTTGGGTGAATATTTTTGATGGCTTGATGACAAAAACATTTGGTTCCTATTTTTTGTCGCCTTACTCATCAAAGTAGATTCAATACCTGAAGCAATACAATCTGTAACACTTCCACTCATGAATATACGAGTACACCAATCCACCAATACCTCATATTCTACTTGACTATTAGGTATTATACTAATATTCTAAATGTACACACTTAAGACATCAGAAAATATACATCATTGTGTAAATACTAACGCAAGAGTGGAAGGTATATGTACAATTACATGAAGTGCAGTGGCTTCTAAATTAGAAGTTGACTCCACCAAAGCAGAAAAACTTTGTGCGACATAAATTATTAATAATTTACTTTATTTGTTCCTAATCTTTATTTTTTTATGTGTAATACTGGATATTGAAATAAAATGATAAAATGCTGATAGGTGGCCCTGAAAGGGGCTTTTTGTAAGTGTTCACAAGTTGAAAACATTTGGGAACCACTAGTTTATTCTTTAACAAAGCAGTATTTCTTGTAAGTGTGATGTTGTAGTCTGTGTAGAACCTTAATTTCTCTCTGTGGTCATTGGCTAAACCCCCTAAGATGCCATCTCTGTGTCTGAAAGATATAGATTTGGAAGCTTTTGTCATTAAAATAGTCCATGTCTGCCTTAAAATGGTTTAGATGTAACTCTACACTGTTGCTTACTGTTGAATATGCAGAACTCTGATGTCCCTGAATCAGCACGAGTACACCAGCTCACCTATGACTCTGCTCAAACACTGTAAAATTATGAATCCCATAGGCAAGTTGTACTATTAAAGGTATTCAGCCGTGCACATTCGAGCCAGAAACTAATTCAGAAGAGCAATAATGATACAGAAAATACACAGACACCTGCATGCTGACAGGATGGGTACCTTTGGTTTGTTGCATATGCAACCCTGGAAGTTTGAATCCTTCATCAGCACACTGATAGAAATGCTCAGTCATGGCATCAACTGCTCATTTTTGCTCATGATATATCTCCCAGCATATCGGAAAAACACCATATGGGCATGTTAATAGGATGTAAACACTTGGTTTTCACTGGAGGGGGACTTTAATGCAAAAAGAAAAGTTCCTCTCTAAATGTAGGAGGAGGCAGCAATATAAAGTTACAAAAATTAAAAATATGAAACTCTCTTGAATAAATGCACCTAATTACCTTCCACCACTGAAGGTTTCTAATTAAGGAGGAGTTCAAATAAGTTCACATACAGAGGCAGCACGCATCCACTTGACGCTGATGACTCCCCCCTTCCCTTCTCACAGGCGCAACATTGAATTAAAGAGTGTGCATTAGTATGTGAAGCACCCCTCTCCTCAACTTTCTAAATTACACTCTGCTCTGCCCATTACTGTGAGTCCAATGGGAGCGAGGTTTGTTTAGCTCTGCTCCAATGGGAGGGGATGTTGTTTGAAGGCCTGCCATTTCAATCAGGGTTGTTGTTCAGCTCTTGTTGTCTTTTGGGGAACCTGGCCAGGCTCGTCGCCAGGGGGACACATGTGCTTCATCACGCCTGTAATTGGATTTGATTCCGCTTTTTCCATTTTTTTTTACCCCATGTTTAGTTTGGGGGACAGTGTCGCCGAAGACGTTAGGCTAGCGCGGTAAAGCACGATGCAGCAAAGGGAAGTAAAGGACTGACAGCGAGTCCAAATAAAGTGAGGATGCATGGTGATTAGTGATCTGGGAGAAGTGGGCAAAAAGCTAATTAGTATATATGGTTATTTGTCAGTTTACAATTTGCTTGAGTCCAACTCAAGGGGATGGAAGCAGTTGTACGGCAGCTTAAAGTGATTGTATTTGAGACCAGTGCTTTCACCTTGTGTGCATGTGAGCGTATCAGTTATAACGGCAAGACCGAGGGAGGAGAAGGGAGGCGGTGACATGCGCGAGTAGCTGCATCGATTATGACATGGCCTTCCTCTCAGGGGGAACCACGGTCAGGCCATTTGTTTGACAGGAAAAGAGTGGAGGAAGTCTATTAGCATGGTGCCTTCATGGACTGATGACAGGCAGCTGTGGCGGCCAGGGCCGAACCCGCTGGGACCCACCCCTTTGCCGCCCTCCCCCCTGCTGGTGGCTGAGGCAAAGGAGGGGGGGAGATAGTGGAGAATGGAACTTACCATGCTCCCAAACCCCATGGGTGCTCTGAAGGTCAAGATCTTACGGTGCAGTATTTTATCTTAAGGAGTGGGGAGGATAGAGTGAGAGGGGTCATAATAATGGCTTTCACCTTCCCCTTTAAGTATGCCGCTGACAGGGAAATAGAAATGGCCTAGTGAGGCGTCAGGATGTGTTTGTGCTCATTTCTTACAAAGGGACAAGTCACCAGTTAAAGGGGAATATATCTTCTGACTATCAAGTGCTCACCTTGCCAGAAAAAAATAAAGGCTGTTATTTACTAAGCCAAACATCTGTCAGGGGGGCTCAAAATGTTAAGCGTTGCCACCATTTTTCAATTTTGCTGGATATTCGCTCAGGCTGAAGATATAAATGAGCCCAACCATTATTC
Source organism: Dascyllus trimaculatus (assembly GCA_024666655.1). NCBI lineage: Eukaryota > Metazoa > Chordata > Actinopteri > Pomacentridae > Dascyllus > Dascyllus trimaculatus. The sequence continues at coordinate 67,626 of JAMOIN010001487.1, forward strand.
ATTTCATTGTCGCGAAGTTGCGCCAAGTACAACCTGACGTCAGGCAGACTTCACGTGTCGTAGAAAACAATGGAGCGCATAGACAAAGCATTCTCTGCTGCTGAGCTTGGAGTATTCTTGGAAGAACAAGCAACGTTTGGACCTGCAAACCTGTATCCGTGCATGTGAAGAGTTATTTGTAAGGAAATATCAGCGAAATAGATGAATGTTCTTTGCACAACAAAAAGATAAGTAATTAAATGAGTTATGAAAAATTAATGTGAGATTTTAGTAAGCAACCCTCCTTAGGATAGATTATTACCATAAATACAAAATTAATTGCATGAATTTTTACTAGCTGATTCATTCCTAATACCCTGTAATGGACCAGCTGAGAGGCAACAAAACTCAGGAAGTAAAAATATTTGATTAATTAAATACGGACGAAGACAATTTTAGCTTTCAGCAATTTAATAAATACCTTCAAGATGTATGGCTGCTGTGCACAAGAGGGTTGTCGTTCCAGGAAGAGCTACCTGACACTGGGGGTTTGGAACATCATACGTTAACGCCCCATTAACTATCTACAATTGCATTGCGTCAAACTGAAAATAATAAGAGTAGCAAACAATTGTTTATGGGACGACTGTGCAAATCAGTGCTTGCAGCGTTGTGAGAAAAACCACAATCAGTCAAGCTGCTTGGCTTCCAAAAATTTCGAAGCAGCTTCCTTCCTTAGCCTGGAGCTAAAGCGGCGTTCACTCACTGCCTTCACTGTCATAGATCAAATTTGAGAACTGATTCCACCTTATTTAAATTTCCTCACATGATTGCCCGAGCTCGTGCGTATAGCCCTGGGCCATGCTTGAGTTAGCAGCACCACTCCTTTTTTTTTTTTTTTTCTCACACAAAATGTAACGCAGCCTTCAAAACTGCCTAGCTATTTTCCCCCTGCTGTCAGTCTGACATCCCACTGCCCTCCTCGCTGCTACCCACACAACTTGAGTGGCAGTGGTTCGCCCACGGAATTACACTATAATCCAAGTCTGCCACTGAATGATCGCAGAACAAGATAATTATGTAAGCTAGGCAGCCATCAGCGCTGAGAAACTGAGCTCTCAGTAGTACACTTTTTTGGCGAGTGCAGTCGTGAAGTCGCTTTTCTGTGTATTTAGTTTGAGTAAAAACTCACTACGGGTGTCTCTAAAGTGGACATTTGTATTTCAAGCCATACAAAGCAAAGACTCAGCAGCACGGACATGGTAAATGTTAAAGCTTGCCGGTGTGTCAGGCTGCATTTTCCTTCATGCATGCACATATTAACGAACATGTGAGCGAAATGAGCGACAGATAGGAGAAAGCAGCAAGTTTCTCATTAAGTTTAGTGCCAGCTCAACAACAGTTTTTTCATTGGCTCCCCCATCATTGCCGTTAGTGTTCCATGCGGGCTGCAGGCGCGAGGCCAAAGAAATGAATCCATCCAAAGCCCTTGACTCTCTGAACAACTGTCAGCGACAGAAGTGAGATTGATTTTTGTCCCCGGGGTGCAATTTGAGATTCAAGCATAAACATAGTCATTTTCATTGCAATCCTGAAAGGTTATGTTGCCTGAAACGGAGTGGAATAATGAATGAATCTGAGGACCTTTCAGCGGCTAAATTGCCACGGAGTCACGTAAAGTGCTCGAAAGAAATGGAGTGACGATTGTAAAGTTTAAGTGACAGAGGAAAGTACAGGTTATTGGTGTGAAGAGAAAAGAAAAGAATAGGAGCGTTAAATGATACTCGCATGTGCTCAAAGAGAATTGTTTTTCCAAGGTCATTTCGACAAAGATAGCTTTTTTTCCCCAACGTGTCATTACATATTTAACTCATGTAAAATCAGGGTTGCTTTAGTACGGCAGCAGCTTTTTGCAACTGAATTTCTATTGAGGTGAGCTGTTCTCTGCTGTATTGTATAAGGCTTCAGATTAACGGGACACTATGACATGAATGAAAGAAAAATGAAAGTCTTTCTTTCTGTTTTTTTTTTTTTTTGCCAGAGATGTGGCTGTGTCCAAAATGTTGTTTGAAAGGGAATGAGTTTCTTTCCAGTGAGACTGACTGAGCCACCATACACAACCATGCAGAACTTGTTACCTGATGAGAATTTTCCCATTTCTCTAGATTTTCAACACCTGAGAGAATTTTAAAGGTGAGCAAAGTAAAAAGAAGGGGAAAAAGGAGATTGATTGAAACTCTGTGTGTGTGGTTTTTTTTGTAAGCTTAGATCTTTGTGTGTTTGTTTGTGTCTAGACTTTGGGCCGCCCAGCTCGTCTGTAGCCGGCCTGTCATAGACTGCTCCGCTCAGCAGTACTGTAATATCTACTCATTCCCTTCCTATCCTCACACGCGTGCATTGGCACACGCACACACGCACACACGCACACACACACACACACACACTCTTTATTCTGCTCCTCTGGCCAGTGCTGACTCAGGATATACGGAGACTAAAAGAACAGACAAAGAGCTGACAACACCAGGTCGTTTGGCTCCGAGCGAAAGGTTTGCATCGGTTGACAAAACGCACAGCTCAGCCGCCGTAGCGCTTATGAGCACTTCACCTTTTCATTTGAACATTTCTTATTTATGTCTTCCCTCAAAAACAACAGCAAAAAAAAAGAACACCGGCCCGTCCTTTGTTCTGTCTTTGCAGCACGATTCAGACACAGCGGTTCACCCATCTTGTCCTCCTTGAGTTCATTTTTATTGCCAGATGAAATAAATGGAAGAGAGAGCCATTTGCTTTCTTTATGCGAACGACCCCACCAGTCACCGCCTCCTTATCTCATCATCGATTGGCCGCTGGATTAGCCACCTGTGTTGACCAGTGTGTGGTATCGACGGCCTGCCTGTCACAGTCAAGAGAGCCTTCCAAGCCAGTGAATGGAACTCAACAGACAGAGGAGGGGGGGAAGGATATCGACGCCAACCTGGCAACCAGACGGGTCTTTTGGCTGTTGCCACGGGGGTACTGTTCTAGGGGCTGTTCTCGAGGCGTTATGGGTATGTCTGGGTGGCGGTGGTCGAGCTTATTACTTGAAAACTGCGACACACTGCTCATTGCTCACTCCGAAATGAATATTGTTTAAGTTATTACTTCCCAGGAGGAGTGCATTCATCACACACTACTCCATCACCTCTGTGTTACCCCCTGAAAATTGCCAATTGCATCTTGTATGACCTTGAGGAATGAGGATAATTCAATTGCTTCACCTGTGTGTAAATGGTCAGGGAATCCTAACAGCTTTAATGTCCAATTGGCTAATCTTCCCGCTGATTTATGCGCCGCATTCTCAAGCGAACCATACCATAGTCAAACTGAAAGAAAGTCTGTGGATGGATGGGTGCGTGATGGAGAGGTAGTCCTTGTGCAAATGGCCGTTTAGTCAGAAAATAATATTGAACAATATTGGTCGGGACAAAAATTCATTAAGTTTAGTGCTTGAATTAAATGAATCTGTGGCTACTATTACTCATTTGGAATTTGCTAGCTCATACTTATAAATCAACAAACTGCAGTCCGTGATATTTTTTGCTTTGTAATCAGAAGAACTACAGCATTTAGTAAAAAAAATTGGGATGCATTAAGTAGTACAAATGGAGTAAACAACCCGAGATGACTTCACAGGGCAGAGGCACAGCGGACCGGACTGTAGCAACTGCACTGATGGCATTGAAATGTTTACATTCTCATCAACGGATGGACGCATAGATTTTAAAGTTCTGAAACTTTTGCATAGCACTGTCTGTGCTGCGCGAAAGCAGTCTTTGCAGACACTGGGGCTTTAATGCACTGCTACTGCACTGATGTTGGCGTAAGATGCTACTGCAGTACGAGAACGAGTTTATATTCTGCTCGTCCTCTTGCTTAAAAATTTAATTGAAGTGTGGATGCTGCTATTACAGAAGACATTTTGCAGAATTATAGGAAAAACAGATCATGGTGGGATTTTTTTGGGATTGGTACAGCAAGCGAATATAAATTCTAAGAAGAAAATAAGCAAATGCACTGAAGAATGTGTGTACTTGCATGCAAATATTTGTGTTTTCCTTTATTCCCCTTCTTTCTGTGTGCAATAGTAGATTATGTGTATTCATATTCATCCACCGCCGGCATGTGCACACATACTCTTCGTGGGCTTTTCTTTCACATCTAGTAAGCTTGCTAGATTAATACAGCATATACATATTACCTCATGTGTCTGTGTGTATGAGGCTGTGTGTGTGTGTGTGTTTGTGTGTGTGTGTGTGTGTTTGTGCTCCAGATATCAGCTCCTCGCAATCAGCAGTGTGTGTTTACGGGCTCTGCTTTCCTCCTGAATCACGCCGGGTCGTCAGGCCTCTCTGGCGCACTGCTGCCAGTCTGGAGCTGGAGATAAAGCACTGGCCTAAAGGAGAGAAGGCAGGCCACATCCACCCTCTTTCTACTTAATCCGCCCTCTCTGCCTCTTATCCCCTCCCTTGTTCCCTCTCTCCATCTCACTATCTCTCCCCTTGCTTACCACCCCTTCGACCTGTGTCCTTCAATACGCCACACTCCCTGCCATCATCCAACCCCCCCTCCACCCCCCCTATTTTTTCCACTTTCGTCCCGCTGCTCCCTCCTTCGGCCCCGTCTTCCAGCATTTTATTTTTATTTCTCTCTCTATCTGCCCCGTCAGACCAATTCCACACTAGCTACTTTTTTTTTTTTTCTCAACCTGCAATACGTCTCTATCTGGCTTTTCCCCATCGTCGTCCCTAATGTTCTTTTGATCACCTCATATGATGAAGCACCATTTTCCTCAGCGACTGCAGTTTTGGAATCGGTGTGGGATTTATTAGATGGCAAATCCTTTTTTTTTTCTTAATTTTGGATCTGCTTTGTCGTTAAAGTCTGGTTGAAAATGTCACGCTAGACAGAAGGAAAAAACTGAAAGGGAAAATGTTTCACAGATTTTTTTTTTCTCAGACTACATTTTTCTTCTTTCGTGTCCGTAGCCTTTTGATTTATCACCAAGTAGCACAAAACAAATGGTAAAATAAAGGTTTAATGGCACTTTTTTGTGATCCATCATATATTTTCTCAGATGGCATCTTTTTAACTATCAGGACCTGAATCATCCAAAGCCTTTAGGATGAGTCAGAGTGTCATCAGCAATGATAAATACCCTCTGGCACCGAGAAAAGAATGAATCACATGTACAGGTGTGTCCATTGCTTTGTAAGGTGATTGGCCTTTTGGGAGCTTAAAGGCGACTGCGTCTATAGCGGTGGGCACAAGATGCTGTGCTAAACAAACAGGTTAAGACGGTTTTACGTTTTTCGCAAGGCAAAGTGATGCACTGGTAGGCTTTGAAGATCACAGAGGAGCATTTCGGCTATCACAGGTGTTTAGAAATGTGTGTATTGCTTTGACAATTAGAGAAATGGGCCCTGCTCTTGCCTGTTGCGCAGCCTTTTCTCGAACATGCCATTTTGCAAAGCGGATTGATTTCCTACCTTTTCAGCCTGCCCTTGGTTCTTACTCACCTCTGTGAACACTGACTTGATGTAATCCATCAAATCATCATCCATTACGCCTTGATTCAGTGTTTGCAGGCGACTATGTTTCAATCATCAAGATGCTTTGATTTTATCACTGAGTGTATGACAAGTCGTCTTTACCAGTAATGCAAAAGTAATGAGAAATTTACACCTTGGTGTGTCTGCAGCTTAAGTCAATGCTACTCTAAATAAAACATACATTAGGCTTTAGAGTCATATTAACTATACATGGTTTGCAGTAAACAGATGGTTTAAAAAAGAAAAAAGGTGTAAAGAGAAGATACATGTAACCATAGTGATTCTACAATTTGTTTTCAGACTGCAATTTCATTTCAAGGGCTTCCTTTAAGTAACTACATAGGCCCATATTTGTTAGCCTAAATGATATTAATACTTCTGCCTGACTTCTCAATATACTCAGCTCTCTGGTTATTGGCAGAGGCAGAAGGATGTCAGCACACCTCCAGCTTTGCTTTAAATATGTAGGTTTTCCAAAAGTGATGTCCTTAAGGAAGGTCTCCCCTCCGCTCGCGCTGAGTTTTCTTACACCGGAGCAAACCGTGCACTCGTCTTTAGGCTCATCTGAGTCATATTAGAGATTAATGGATCCAGACTGGTCGATGTTGTCAGATCTGGTGAGATTGTTTAGTTTGATTTGTGGGACAAATTCATTGTGTCTCTTTGTGTCCGAATATCCAGACACAGATTCTGTCGGCATGAGAATGATTGTCCTCTGCCACTGTCATTAACATTTGCATTTCAATAGTCCTTGCTTGATTGAACACCAACAGCGACATAAGTGGTTTGACAGGGCAATTTCCTTTTTGCTTCAAAACAAACATGCATACTTATTGACGCGTCTCTTCCTCAGAACCTAAACTCAGACATCCTCTGTTGCTTTCTGTGTATCAGTTGGAAAAAAAAAATCCATCTGTATTTTTGTTTTAATTTCTCATTTTTCCTTTAGGGTTGCTGTTTCATACAATGCCAGATCTTTCAGTCATCTCACTTTTTTTGTATTACAGTATCATTTGTAGCTCCAGGGAATGGTAATGTCTGACTTATCTCACCAGCTTTAGAATGGATTTCCATTAACTTTTGTGCAAACATTAATGATCCCTATAGGATGAATTCTACAGACTTTAATGACCTAATGGATTACTCCTCTTGCAGCAAGAGCACATCATTTTTTTTCACTTATCTAGTGAAATGTTTCCACATTTTCTAGATGGATTGTCAGACAGATTGGTCGACACATTTTTGGTTCTCAGAGGATGAATCCTTCTGAGTTTGGGGACTCACAGACTTTTCTGCAAGCACTCGATGAGGTTCCAAACCCACTCCCAGGGTGTCAAAAATTGCAATTTTGGGGTGACCCAATAGTCAAGTGATAAGGGTGAAAACCAACTGGGTGCAAATGCCCTGAGCACCAGTCCCCTAGTTCCAATACCAGTTGGGGACAATTTTCTGCATTTTTTTCCCTAACTCTCTTTGCCCACACTTCTTCTATTTCTCTCTACCACTCTATTAAATAAAGACAGAAAAGTTCCACCTCGAAAACCTGCCATTTTGTCAAATCTATTGGCGTCTCACAGAGAGACACAAGGTGATCAATATTCAACATCAATAGGCATATAGGATTTTTTTCTTTTTAATAGAGTGACATTGGGAGGTAAACCAAGACTTTCCCTCAGGGGGTTTGTGTGTTTCGTTCTACTTTATTGTATTTTTTCTTTTTCACTTGCTGTTTGGTACAGTTCAGGCACCAAAGCTACTTGTTTAAGTTTATGAAAAGTTCATAGTTTGGGTTAAAACACACCCCTTCACAACATTTAGCAACAACAACAAAATAATAGAACAACAGTGACACCACTTGAGAAAATGTGGCTACTGACTCGATTTTGTGACATTTAGAGAATTTTACAGATATATTGGACTACTATGCACATTGAAAAATGGTGCTAAAGGGTATCCAGTGCATCCAAATGTGAAACCAAAGAGTCCTGACATGTACCATATGTATGTGACGAGGTGGAAGTGAGATCAAGCTTGAGGTGCACATATTGTATGTCTCAACAATTATTAAATATAGTGTCGTGGAGCTCGGCAGAAAAAGTCGTGTTGGTGTCGGGATGAATTCTAGGCTTTGCTGATCACGTTAACATTTATTCATACTTTAGCTGATGAAATAACCTGCAAAACTGATGAAATTCCCATCAGTCTCAGCTGCACTTTGCGTTTAATGCAATTTAAATGAATGAGTATCACATCTGCATGTTGGCATTGTCATAGTGTGTGAGTGTGTATTAGCATGCTGATGTTAGCACTTACCTCTAAGCACTGTTGTGCCCATAGACTCTATTTAGTCGTATTTGCTTAAGAAGGTTGCTAACTGAGTGAAATGACCTGGAAGTATCAAAGTGGCAGCCATGATAAGAGCTGCTCGAATTTTCTGAATGCTAAGGAAAGGTCCTTCAGTGCTTGCTTTCTTATCTTCTTTAGCATAATAGATACATTGGTCCATCCTGTACAAAAGGAAACAAGATAAAGCAATCCCTGAATTCGTTGTGGTAGCTATATTTAACACGATGCTCCATCCACGGTAGACCTACATCCACAACATCCGCTGTCGTAAGATTTCATAGCCTATAGTGCAAATGCAGCTGGATTCTCTTTTTTCCCCATGCCTGTATCACTTCTCCTACACATCTTTCCTTGATCTCATGGTGTTTTCCGTCAGTGTGAAAGAAAATCACTTTGGAAAAGATATAGGGCATGATTTTTTGACCTCATCCAACACCCCAGCCTTGTTTGTGAAAGCTTCAGTGTCTCTTTCCCTACCCTTTGAGGTTATGGCTATGGACATACAATACATTCAGTAATGCATGTCTGCCTTGACAGCAACAAAATCTTGTCACGGAGTTTGTCTTCAGGTGTTGTCATGGTGTGAGTAAGGAGAATTGTCTTTAAGCCATCAATCTGGCTCATATTAGTGTGTTGGACCAGCCCTTTCTTCTCTGACTGCTCATTTTGCTGTCATTTTACGTGATGTTCATCTCGCAACTCTCTGAATCCAGCGTCGTTGCCCCTTGATAAAGAGTTCACTTTTCCACAGAGCGGGACATCTCCCCTTTCCCTCCTTTCTCTTTCAGTTTCCTTCCTTTACATTTTAGGCCACTGTCTCCTCTGCGTCGCTCACTCTATATATCTGTCAGTGCATGAGGCGAGGAGGGGAAGTGAAGCAGACAAGAAATATATCCCAGTGAAAGACAGGTCTGGATAAATAAAGAAGAGGTACACTCAGCCCTACCCGAGAGGGAAGGCTGGAGTGAGACGAGGGAGGGAATTTTTTATTTTTTTCTCTCCTTTAGGCAGCTGTCAGATTCTGAGAAGACAATAAACAGGGGAGAAGGAAGGTAAAAAAAAAAAAGGAGAAGAAGTTGAGGCGAGGGGAGATGTAGGCTGGATGGGCGATAATGAGAGACAGGGCATGAAGTCAGTACTGGTAAATGAGACGAGGATGGATCTAACATGACACATACAGACATAAGTAGAGAGAGTCTTAGTGAAAGTTTGTTGCACCGAAGATGCGTTTGCTCAATAGGATGGTCAAATGATGAATATTTTATAGAATTCTAGCATTGCAATGCTCACATAGCCAGAATAACTTACAGTGTAACCCAAATTCAACATACAGCTGTAGATGCACTCATCAACGCCAGACTTTTCCTAATTTAGAGAGGTTTTGCATATCATTCTGGTTTGGTTGGGAAAAAAAAGATGACATAACCCCAAAATGTCAGCTTTTCAGGAGCTAAGAAATAAGGCTTTCATTTTATTAATTAGTTTTGAAAAGGTGTCTTAAACCCAGCGGCTATTTCCTCAAGCCTCCAGAGGAGCACAGGATCCTTTAATAAAAGTGAAAACATGAACACCGAAATTTCAATAACAAGGTTTTCACCTGACAGTCGTGATATGTCAGATTCGCAGTATTTTAATGGGCCCTCATTTACATCACACTGTCAGGCCTCCTAAGTGGATCTATTTTAATCCCAACGCGGCTCAAAAAACTGAAACCTTGAAGATGGGGGAATTAAATTTGGGCGTTCTGGTGCACCTATAAGTGCTTGTCTTGATCGGACTTAATTTGAGTAACTCCTTTGGACGAGCATGACAGCAACTCCGCTCATGTCTGTTATGTTCTGGCTAATCAAACACTGCGGTTTTATATACTGTGCATGACTAAAATAAAGTTTTCTCTCTCTCTTTTCGACTTCCTCCCACAAGAAACTGTGTTTTCCACAAGCACTGATTGTCAGCAGAGCCATCTTCAATCCAGTCGCTCTGGGATGAAGAGGGAAGTTAAAGTTGTGCTTGTGTAGTTCGAACTGCATGCATTAGTTATGTAACATTTTTTAGTGGGCATATATATCAATTCCAATGGCATTAATTGTACCAATGTGTTATATGAGTATCCCACGAATCCTAAAATGGTACTTTAACCTTACTACATCTACAGCTCTGTGAAGTGGAGCTCAGAATAAAGACATACAGTAACAGATAATAGCATTATAACACCTTCTATAACACCTTTATTTTCAGATCTCTTTCTAAAACAAGGCTTTTGCTTTTGCACATCCCCCTTGTTAGAGTGCGATTGTGCTCTATCTGCTTACTTTCTTCAAAAATGATGTGCTAAAATACTGTTTGGGCTTTCAGCTTGGCCATTTGTATTTTTGTCAAGTGTATTGGCCGTCATCCTTATTTGGTCATAATTGTCTTTGAATGAGACTGTACTTGGCAAACTGCATGTTCTAGACTTCATCTTGGCAAATCCAGCCTCCCCTTGTATGGGATTACTTTTTCTAACAAACACAGCGCGGTCTCTGGTTTATTCCAGGATTTTCTCTGTTTGTTCTGTGGCATTCAGCAGAGAGCTGAAGATCTGCCAGCACAACTGTAAACAGCACATACATTTGTTCCAAGTAAGGTGACCTACTGATGTTTATGAAAGTCCCCTACTCGCGTTAGATAACTGGTGCAGCTCTTATCACAGTAGCGCTGTGCCGTCTGGGATGAAAGAGAAGCTTATGCCTCATTTTTATTGTGAAATTATTCTTTATACGTTTTACTCAGTGGGACAACATATTTTGTATTTAACAAATTAAATGAAATGTCAGGAGACTGCACAAGTCTTCCTTTTTTTGATGAACAGTGGCTAATGAGTCTGAGCTTTCAAAATCCCTCTGCTGTCCTTGATTAAACCCATAAAAACGCATCTGTGTTCATTGGAATTACATATTCAGAATATTTATTCATGAAAATAACCCCTTCCTGACTTAAAATGGCTTAAATTTAACTCTCCACCTTCACTCCCTGTAGTGTGGTGGATGCATGAATATGCAAATTGGGCTTTGCCTCTATCTCCACCTATCCATCGCTACCTTCCAGCTTGAGCACACCACCTTACCTGGGGCTATGCTCAAACACTGTAAAACTACTTTATGCTACACAATGGCAAGTTGTAATATTGGACAAATGCATCCATACACTGGAACCAGAAACCAATTCTAAAGAAGATTAATGGTACAGAAAGCCCCATCCAACGCTTTGACGTGATTGGTTCATTAGGTTTGTTACATATGAAACTCTGGCTGTCAACCTGTGCACTCAACCACGGTATCAACTTCTTGTTATGCGCATGTTAAACACCATATGGGCACGTTAACAAGGTTAAAAACTTTAACACAGTCACATTAATATGGTCCACAACGTGAAAAGCAGCATAATTTGATTAGATTTGTATGTGTTTAATGCCATGATTAACCATATGAGATGTGCACTTTAGGTGTTAAGTTAATTTGTAGATACTATCAACAACATAAGGCAAAAAAAAATGCTCAGCAGATATTATTTACTCACTAATTTACATCATAGTCTACCTACAATGGTGCATATTTACCAGAAACTGAAGTAATACTGACATATTGCACCTTACAGACATATCTTGCACCCGTAAAATACATGTGTGTGGTCTGTGAGAGGTCAGCTGCCCGCCGTGACCATGTGGGTGGGACTATTTCACAGCAGACACGGTCAGTTTTAACCCCTGAACCCCCAGCAGAGGTGTGACACGTGTCAAACTGACATCAGGTGAAAGGTTGTACACACACACACACACACATGCACAAGCTGCTGGGTGAATTCACGTCCCCTTCGAGGTGTTGGGGCAGTTCTTACTGACATGATGGATACTCACGAGAATGGAGCATGCTCAGTGGCTGAATGTCTCCCACACTCAACCAGAATCTCAGTCTGTTCTTCAGACTGTGTGCATGTGAGTCGCCTGAAACATGTGTAAGCTACATACATGCAGACTTACATATTTAGTACTGTGACTGTAAGAACGAAATAAGCAATTAAGCCAAAATCCTCCCCCTTATATAGAATCCCTTTGTAGGAGAGAGGACTTTCCATTCTTGTGAAGGACATTTTGTCCACATAAAGATGTGAACAACACACCAACACAAACACCCAGTCCAGAGTTGTGGGCCTGTACCTGCAGCGTCAGCTTTCTCTGCCTCGCCTCCTGTCTTCTCCTTGATACCGAGCCCTAAAAACAAGGAGAGGAAATAGAGAGAGAGGGGAGATAATGAAATAAATACCCTGCCTGGCAACACTTCAAAGAGAGAGGGAGAGCCTGATCTGCTCCACTGCAGCTAGAGAGGGAAGCGATGTTACATAAAGAGAGAAAAGATTCGGAGATAACACCACCTCCACAATGGCACAAACGCATTAATAAAGTTTGACATGCTCTTAGCTGGATGGTTAAAAACAACATCATGCAGTTTGGGTGATTTCAAAGCACTAATCGGCATTTGTTGGTGATATTCCATTGATTATTTTAGCATAAACTAATTATTCCACCACTTTAGCCATGTGGTGGGAATGAGAAAGCTGCCAAAGCAAGGCGAGCCATGATACAGGGCTTCAGTGTGATAACATTTATTATTCATGTATTCATGGTATATGTGCATACAGGCGAGCACAGGATATATCTGTTTTAGATAATATGTACACAAGCGCAGTGTGTGTGTGTGAGCAAGGTTGTGTGTTGTAGCATGTTAATATAATTGTCTGTTCTCTCTGTGATTATAATTTACATACACAATGCACAGTGCATTTTACATAGATAGGTCCTTTATTCACTGATATTTTTAAGTAAAAATACTTGCCTGATGTAGAGGTTTTCCAAATATGTGATTTTGCACAGTATACATAATCTGTAAAACATGCACAGAGGCTAACACACACACACCATCTTGCCCCTTTTACTGCATTACTCCTTTTAACTTCAACATTTCTGTTGACGGAGACTATAAATTTGAGCATTGCCTGGTTTTTATCCCTCATCCCGAGGCCACAATTACATTAAGTACACTATTGCTTTGTGTGACACATAGTTTTTTTTTTATATATTAATGTGTCCCTGCAGCCCACTCACTGCTCAATCAATGAGTTTGGGAACTTAAAAGCTTCTTTAATGCCCTCCACATCTCATTCAGATGACTCGGCTCTCCGTTTAAAGCAGCGTTTGGTGTTCTTCAATAGTTCTGTCTCGAATCAAATCCGCCATCAGCTTTGCAATGGGGAGAATCGAGCCGTTGATGTGCAGCTTTGCCTATTTGCGGATCAATTGCTTCGTGTATTTTTGCCTTTAAAATTAATCATTTGCTTGCCAGATTTCCCTCTAACCTTGTCACGGAGGAAATGAAAACCTCGTCTGGGTGTCTTTGTTGCGTGAACGCGCCCTCTGATCAATATATTACTTATTGTTCTGATGACAGACTCACTGCAGACGTATAGACTTACTTCTGTGCTGCAGCTGAAATAAAGCACATCACTATTGACTTCTTTTCTTCGTCTTTCTCCAGCTCTGTCTAAAAAGTTGTTATAGACGTGTTCCCGTCTCACAAGGTAATCAATGGGTTTGCTCAATACCCACAAATTACATGCAATCACTACACTGCAAAACATGAAAGAAAATAGCGAGAAATGAATATATAAATTTCTAAACTTTAAAATTAGGTACGTTATAGCCCTCATCAATGACCAAGTCAAACTCTTTTCTCGGCCAGCAATTTTATATGATTATCTGTTTGAGAAATGAGTTTAATTTTCTGAAAAGCCGCAATTTAAAAAAAGACTTTTCCCATTTAAAGTTAGCTGCAATTTTGAGAAAGTCAAGTATTGCTTTTCCTCTTAGCTTTTCTAACTTTAGGTAACACAAGTTTCACTCCAAGTATTCTCTTTGCCTGCCTCACACACTTCCCTTCCCTCGGTCTCTGCCTCTTTCCATGCTATACGTCTGGGTTGTCTCGAGGAAATAAAAAAAGAAAAGGCCGGTGTAAGCTGATCTGCTGGCAGGGAGACACTGCGAAGGGAAGCTGATCACCCTCTTCCACAGTCTGCGATTCTCTGTTTCACAATGAAACCCAGATTCCCTCCAGGCCCACCACAATACTGTACAAGGCCTTTTTTCAACTCCTTATTGGACGCCCCTCCACATCACACACACACACACACACACACACACGCACACACATGCTTCGACACAGATTTATGCAGATGTATACATATACATACATACACATGCCAATATGTTGTGAGCACAAAGGGACGCTCTGCTGCGCTTTCAGTTTCAATGGGAGACGGCTGTGTGTCTGTTGCATCACATTCTATCCAAACACTCAACAGATGGTGACATTTAGGTTTTTTCCCCCCCACCGTGACAACAAGGTTAAGGGTGTGAAGAAGCCTGAGTGGGTGTGCTGGGGTTTGCGGGGTCAGACGTGACACATGCTCGAGCATCTGCAAGTTTATAATCCACTAAAACATGCCGTCAGTAAAACCGGTGCAATGAAGACAGGCGGAATTTTGCTCAGTTTTGCAAAGAAAAATGGTGTGTTGCATCAAGGAATAATTAATCCTGCTAATTTGTAGCTGAAACATGTTTGTTGCAAGGAGAGGTGTGAGGTAGCATGGTGGTGCATGTGGAGGACAAAACAATAGTTGGCAAAAAAAATGAGCTGGAAAAATAGGAAGCCATTTATTTGCAGTGTCCAAACAAATGGAAGGCTCCAAAACAAAACAAAAACAACAGTAAGTATAGTGCTGCATTGTGTTGCCTTCAGAGCAGACCATCCTCCCTCCCTCTGTCAGTATACATAAATATAGATATATATATGCAGGGGCCTGCCCTCCCAGTTCAAACTGAAGTTCATCAGTACACAACCAGACATCAACACTGAACACTAAGAGTAGACAACACATTTGTACTCTCTTCAGTATTTATTCTAATTACTTTGAATATCATCACACACCTGTTGTCCAATCAAATTTAAGCCTCCTCATACACCCAATAAGAGAGCTGCTTTTGGGAGGCGTGTCTCTTCTTTGAGCCCCAGCACAAGATGGCTTCCACAAGGGACAAACTCTGACAGGTGATTGCTTTTAGAACTTAATGTCTTTATTATATGTTGTTTGTTTTATTCAGACAAACAAACTTAACTTTAAGATGAAGTACAGTTCTGCCAATAGCCACTGGAATTTTAAATTATATAAAGTAACCAAAAAACAAAATAGTGTGTGATTAATGTCCACCTCTGTACACAATAGGGCTTGCATGCAGTCCGGGAGGCAGGTGGTGCTTCCAAATAAATGGTAAATATAAACTGGTGGACAGACATTTTTTTACATTTAATGTGTGAAGAATACGTTATGACTGCATGAAGCCAGTTTATCTGTAACCCTGATTACTTAACATGTTACATTTTGGTTTTATCCACTTTACCTTACTCATATTAATGTGTGCCATCATGTCGAGCTGTACAGAATGCTGCGGTAAATGGATATTTTCAGTTGAAGTAATTCCACTGTGTTATGCTGGAGTGTCTGAAAGTAGATTTAATTCTTACCTACTGGTTGATGATAAGGGACAGTTGTAAGAGTAACTGATGTAATGAGTGCACTGTTGCTGAGCTGCAGAGTTGACTGCATTGCAGTGTTGATTAAAGATTATTAAGAGAAACTGTAGCTCCCTTATTAGCTACAGTCCAGAGTGACTGTAGAATGCTCACCATCAAGAAATCAGAGAAATCAGTTACAGCTGCCTGTTACCTGCTTGAGCCTTTAGCGAGAACTGTTTGCTTGGTATTTGCCAGTACACAGCCTTATTTGGTAATTGTGTCATGCAATTTTGTGATTTAATAGTGAAGTGTATAGATCTTTGCTGCAGACTGAAGCCTGTAGAGGCTGAAAACTGAATGTTTACCACAAAATGCTAATTTTAAAACTTCACTCTCCATCGGTCCTTCTCTGAGGCTTCCAGCAATGTGGTTTTATTGTAATTTTTGTCCACCATGAGCCTTTCAGTGAACATTTGGTAGAAATACAATCAGGGACTCTCTGTGAATAAAACAGGAAAGAATGAAACTTCGAACATATTGCCACTCTGCAAGCCAGTTTCCACTTCATCCATTTGCTTATCCTCAGCTCCAACAATCGTTAATTCACTCATGTGAAATTAATGGGCCTCCTTATCAATATCTCCCTGTGAACGCAACGTTGATCAGTATTGAAATTCACATTTGGAATGCACTGAATAAATGCTAAATGCCAGAGAACTATTTCTTAAAGGCTATGAGAACATATAATAATAATCTCAAATGATCTTATGTCCATAGAGTATATTACAGTATCTATATGTGCTTCAGGTTTACCTACACTGATCAGCCACAGCTTTAAAACCACCTGCCAGACTTTGTCTAGGTCTGGGGTTGTCCTTTGGTGTCTTGTGCCAGGATTTTAGCAGTCGGTCCTTTGGGTCTTGTGGGTTTTGGGGTGGGGTCTCCATGGAATCGGACTTTCTTCCTGCTTATGCTTGACCAGACTGAAATCTGTGGAGTTCTGAGGCCACGTCAACACCTTGGGCTCCTGGTTGGCTTTCTCAAGTTGTTTTTGCATGTGTGGAGTAGTCCTGTGCATCGCCCTGCTGGTTGAGGGAATAGCATTGCCACTGGGTGGTGGGTTTGGTCTGGAATATTGTTTAGGTGGATGAAGCATGTCAGAGTACTGAAGGTTTTCCAACTGAACATTGCTTTGTAATGAGATGATCAGTTTTATACACTTAACCTGTCAGTGGTTTTAATGTTGTCGGTAACTGGTGTATATTAGATCTGTGACTGTGATATGTCAGTATATGTTTGCCAAGACATCGCAGTACTAATGGCAGAGGCATTTTTATTGTTATTTGTTTAATTTAGTATGGATATTGACACCAAAAGCACAATATACTATATGGTGTATGTAGTGTCGCCTGCAGTGGTGATCATTTCTGTTTAATTAGTGCTTATGTCTCTACCATATGCTGTTGATTTTACATGGGTTTAAGTTGCTGTGAGGAAGGTAGGCCTACTAGTCATGATGAGTCATTCCATTCACTTAATAAAGAAATTGTGTATATAGCTTTACTGCATGTCTTGCCTCTTCATTTACTTGACCTCCTTGCTAACATTTTATCTTTTTATTATCTGCGTTCAGCAGCTCAAGAAAAATGGCCTTGGGTACACAAAGGGAGACATCAACAATAATTCACAGTAAATGCATTCTAAGAGCGATTTCATGATGAAGTGTGGTAATTTACTCCTCTGAGGGTGAGCTACCTTTAACCTGCCTCTACATCCTCGGTTAGCATTTCATCTTCATTTACAAGAGTGATGTAAGAGCATGTTCAGAGAATGAAGCCATCTGCTAGCCACTGTAAACTTGTTTGTTGGTGTTAACAGGGGTGGTAATCACTGACAGTGCCACTGCTGGACTTAATTCTGATTCCTGGCATCACAATTTGACTCAGACTCAGTTTTGAATTTCACACCAATATTTGATTCAATGATTTAAAAAGGGGACAACAGTTTTAGGCTCTTACTTGAGTGCACATTGTCCCAAACTACTCAAAGTCCACAGGCCACTGATTTATAATGTGCATAATAATGGCCATTTAAGCTAAATGGTCTTGATGAAGGTCACAGTCTGAAAAGGTGTGTATGCATAACTGAAAAAAAAGTTTTAAAGCTTAAATACACTCCTGAGCCTCCAAGACACTAATGAAATGAATGTGTAAATTGCTAAACAAAACACTGGCTAAATGTCATTTGGAAAACAAAACTAACGAGTGTGCATATTTTAAAATAAAAGCCATGACACTCGACATTATCCTCAACTCCTATGGGGCGCAGGGTAACTTAAGAGCATGGAGCTTTTGTGATAAAACTATGGATGGGTTTATTATTTTCGCTTGATCAGAGCCGACTGAAGTTTTTCCAACATGGTGCAGTAGGTGTTTGTTGGCCAGCTTGTTTGTTCGGTGCTCCACTCAACTCACATTAGTCACTGGATGGTGGCGTAAGACAAGGTGGCAAATTATTGCACTTTAATCTTGCAGAGCTAACTGTTAGGATGAAATACGAGCCCAACTGCTTGACTTCTTCAAAGATGAAGTACGAAGTAACTCTGGTGCGTGGAACCTGTGTGGGTCGACTATGTTCACTACACAAGCATGACTCTTTTTTTAAAATAAAACTTTCAAGACTTGATTTTCAAAATCTATGAATCATAATGACAGCTTTTACATAGATCCATCTGTGTTCCCACCCCCATGTGGCAACATACTGTTAAAACCACTTTAAGGAGGTGTACACTGTTGCCCATAAAGTTGGAATAATGTAGTTTTCACACACATTCCTCTTTTATTTTTATTTATACACATCAGTAATCACTTTTAACCAGGTTAAGTGATTACATACTGAGTCCATGGCTGTGTTTTCCTCTTCCTGCTTAAAATCTGTATCCAGGAAGTCCACATTTTCAGAACAGGCTGAATAATTATCAACCAAATTTGACACAGAAGTTCCTTAGGCTACATGCCTCGTCCAGCGCTACTGGCAATCCACCAAAGAGTGCTTGCACCTCGACAGGATGGACACAAACCAGCCAACATTGCTGCTTTCCTTGGAATATCCCAGAGTGCGGTCTGTAAAATCCTCAAACATCATCAAGAGGAGGGTCATTTGAGGCCACAAAAATCTCCAGCTTTACCATGACTAACTGCCAGACAAGACGATCGGCAACTGTTTATTCTGTGCTGTAGAAATCAGAAAATGCCAGCGAACTGCCTTCATCGTTTGTGAAGAAGACACGGAAGTAAAAAATATTTTATTCCAACTTTAAGGGCAACAGTGTATATATATGTGGACAAACCCATGTGGATGTAAACTGTGTTTTCAATGTGTTCAGGTTTGCTGTAACTGTTAATGTAGTTTCTCTGTGTATTGTGTTTTTGTCTTTAATGTCTATTGTGGTCTTAGCTTCACTGATAGACTAACATTCCATACAAACATCTTAAAAAGTGGACAGTTAGATAGTTTTCCTCTAATCCTGTAAGCAACCCCTGTGCTGAAGAATGGTCTGGCTCTCAAACTGATGTTTCATGATGTTTTATTTTCTCAAGAAGTAAGTAGAACTATGTCAACACCATGTCAACAACGTAAGAGCTAAAAGAGAATAACAAAAAGAAATATCAGTATACATGTATGTCAACAAACATCTCACCTTAACTCCTTTAATGCTCAAATTGCGTAAGATCATGACCTTGAAATTATTTATTATAAGCAACAGAATTTACTATGAATTTTAACTTATTAATGCCATCATGTATTTTACTGTTTCCTTTAATGACAAATTCAAATCAGAATGCAAAATAACAAATAAACACACTTCAATGGATTTGTATGTCTCTCCTTTCATCTCAATCATGACATATATAAATGAAATGCATTTTAACCTTAATTTGTTCACTTATTATATTTCTTATAGGAATAAAACGCACTGATAACCTAACCCAGGATACGGTTTGGAGAGACGCGGGAGCTTCATAGCTAAAGCTAATATGCTACAGTTAACAACTACCGAAATAACACTTAAAAGTAGTTTCAGAACCGTATTAGTGTAGAGTCATATAAACACGAACCTTGTGCCTCAAACAGCAGGGTGCTTGAACAAAAATAATCGCATTAATATGATCGTTTTAAACTTTTCCTTATGCCGTTTTCCAAACGTTTTGTTTACCGAACGTCCGCTTTCATTTCTACTTCCTGTTATTGTCCTTCAAAATAAGAGCATCGGTAATTCCGACGGAACTCACAGGAAATAGCAACAACCGTATAGAAAATGCCTTCAAAATAAAACGGTCATCTAAGACAGATAATAGAGCTACTTACAAATCCCTTAGAACCAAATGGATGTACTTTACATCAAAATTACATATCTTCTTCTAAGGTGAATTGCTTTAGCGGTATTTATTACAGCAAGGTGCAGCACATACAAAATGAAACTGCATGACTTCACCTTTCCAATAATGCCAACTGTTTTTCTGGGCGAAGTGTTGAAGTGTTTTGAATTTACATCGA
Source organism: Dascyllus trimaculatus (assembly GCA_024666655.1). Classification (NCBI taxonomy): domain Eukaryota; kingdom Metazoa; phylum Chordata; class Actinopteri; family Pomacentridae; genus Dascyllus; species Dascyllus trimaculatus. The sequence continues at coordinate 87,700 of JAMOIN010001487.1, forward strand.
ATTTAAAATGATAGTTAGAACCTGCATAGAGCTGTGCGTTCATCTCCACACCCATTACTCTTGTTTGAATCACCCAGGAGCTTGTCGATGCATCATGGATAAGTTAATATCTACATATGAGAATATCTGCGCTGTGGCATCTTTGCAATGATTGGTTAATGTAATTTCACAAGAGATAGCGGGACCAAAGTTTTGCAGCTACTCAGAACATGTGTGTACATACCAATGTAATACCTTTATGAAGACAAATCAGACTTCTGCAAAGGAATATCTTTACTAATTTATTTACCCATTTTCGCATTTCTGCACTTCTCCTAAGTCATAAAGTTCCTATTGTTTCATAACATCAGCCTACCTCATATCAAAATTTACCCTTTCTAATAAAACCAGTTGTTTGTCTATGCCCTATAAAGTAATCCGGTTTTGAAAACATTTCCCTGGTGTGTAACCTCTGCAATGAAGAGGCACATAAACATTATAGCAAATAAAGCAATGTCATTTCAGTTTGGCACTAAGAACATGTTTTTTTTTTTTCTTCTCCAACTTAGAAGTCACAGAGTATCCCACCATTATGGTTCTGATATTGCTAGATTCCAGACAATATCACCTACATAATTATTAAAAGATATCTTCCCTGTATATTAGCATTTTATGTGGAGATAAGTTTAATGGCAAAAACATTTTTTTTCTGTTGACATAAAGGCCAATATAAAAAATGCAATTATTACATCAAATCATACAAGATCTGGATAGCCTTTACTGTTCTAAAAAGAAACTAAACAAGATATAATACACATGACTAGCCCTTCTAATGACCAAGATAAGACCTTAAAGGCAGCAGCAGTGAAACATAGTCGAGGGTTCACAGGGTTAATGCTCATGTGTGTGATCTAATGGCTCACTCCCTTCACTGGTTTAACATTGCATAATTAATTAATTTCTTCCTGTGTTTCATCACACATTTATAATTTACGCCTTGTTCCTCAATCAGCCCACATGTCACATGTCAAGCTGACATGATTCTATGAATATGTATAGGTTCAGGGCTGTGTGTTTGTGTGTGTGTGTGTGTGTGTTGCTATGCCATAGCTGGAAGACAAAATGCCCTTTTCTGTGATCGAGGGGTTTAGTACTTCTGTCTCTTCTCACAGCGTGAGATCCTCTCAGCTTGCCTGCCATTTGTGAATAACTGATAAGGCGAAGTGAAAAGCACTGACTTGATGGTGTGCTGGAGTACGTTTGATAAAAGGACAAACAGAATACCGACTTCAAAAATGTCAACCGAACTAAATCAGATGAACAACATTGGTTCTTCATATTGGTTTGCAGACACAAGATCTTATGCGGATAAGAGACTTCAAGCGGAGCACACATGGATGGGTGTAGATGTGCGTAAGTAAATTAAGTTTGACTTTGAGGAAGGCTGAGATTTCTAAAGGGCTGAAGCAAAAGATGAGAAGTGGCAGAGTTGAGAATTTTATGCTGGGGGCCAAGAGAGAAAGAGGAACGTTTCATGACTTGTTAATCAGTGGCAGAGAGAGACTGCAAACACTTGGCACAAGGATGCAAACTTGAATTTTTGATAATATAGAGTTAGCGTTCAAACGGGTGAGGCGGGTGTGTGTGAAGGCACATGGATTAGTTAGTGAGCACCGCTTTGTGTGTGCATAAGGGCCACATGCTGATCTCTGCTGAGGGTTGCAAATGAGAGAAATACTCCACATCAATAAATCAGACAACGCCATTGTCTGTCACATTGCACTTAGATGTCTGCAGTAAGAATGAGGGATCAGGGTGGGGGCAGAGAAGTGGAGAGGGAGGGAGACTGAGATAAGAAAGGGGGTGTCAAGATTCTCTATCTGAAAAACCTCACGAAATGCATTCCCCAAAACACAAGCGCCCTACCTAGGGATATTGTTAAGACTGCTGCCCACAAGCTTTTCCACTTTATTATTCTGCCAGAACAAGAAAGTTTACTGGAAGATCCTTGTGGTTCAATGCGTCATGGATACAGCCTCATGGATGTTACCATATACTGGGGAGTAATGGTCATTTTGGACAGCTCCTGGTGCAGAACACGTCACCAGGCATTTCCAGTTACTCCAGAGTAATTGGTGTGAATGAAAGCCAGGTACACATGGCCAAGTTTTCTTTGCCGTTGGTGTTTTATACAGCCGGTTCAACTCTCCAGTAGGTGTGCATAGGTCTGCAAGATAAACAACCAGTCTGCAAAATAATGCCATTATAACCAAGCATTTTGACCTAACTGTGAGAGCATCGGTAACGGCAATTTTAGGTGATTATGTATCCATATAGAGTTCATATGAGGAAAGTATCCATCCGTTTAAAGGCTTGTCAGATGCCAAATCATTGCACAGTGGTATGCAGTTCTATGAGATGGGATTTTACAACTCTGGGAGTTACTGTGGTAATAATTTTATCTTCTGTTGCAATAATCCCTAAGTAAACAGTAGAAATATTTTGTCTATGCTACAGTACAAAGTAATCTACCAGGATTGGGCGCTTGCACAAATTTTATTAGCCAAGGCTATCCATTGCCAGATAACACCGCATTTCAAAAGTTGAGAATATAATACTAATTTTTGGACAGCAATGAATCCGTTGGCTATGTGAAATGTAAAAAGAGTCACTTGTAGTGAGAATTTCTCCATCTCTGCAGTTTTTCCCCAGCGCTGTAGAGCCTCATAATGTCTTTCAGCTCATTATGTTGGTTTTGTAGCCCACGACTTTACTTTTTTTGGTTCACTGTCGCTGCTCTTCTGGCATCCTTTCTACCACAACAGGCTGCTGTTTACAGTGAAAAAAGCTTTTAAAGCCCTTTGCTTCCCCACCCTCCCCCGTTTTGCTTAACGCCCACAGAAAAGTTAGCACCTAGCTGGTGAACTAAGAGGAGAGTTAATATTAGACTTGCAGTGCTGTGCATTACGGGTTGATCCAAACATTACTCCAAAGTGAATGCTAATATTGCTTTATGTTGTGTGCTTGTTGAAAGTATTTAACCCACCCTTGGAAGATTTTCCCTTTTATTGCTGTTCAACACTGAATTGTGGTTCATTCAGTTTGCCTTTTTTTGGACAAGAATTTAAAAAAAGACTTATATTTCAAAATTAAAACTAATTTCTTTGAAGGACTGTCAATTAATTAAAAATGTAAAATGTAAAATAAGTGAATGCATGGATATTCACCTCCTTTAGAGTGGCTCACCTAATTCAAT